>JABUQX010027432.1:22500-27500 GCA_015478945.1 Trachelipus rathkii | reverse complement strand
ATATTAAAAAAATAATTATTATGTTTTATTTAATTTATATATTAATATTTTAATATTGAATTTTTATTATCATAAATATCGTTAATATATATATATATATATATATATATATATAATATATATATTATATATATATATATATTATATATATATATATATATATATATATATATAATATATATATATATATATATATATATATATATATATATATATATATTATATATATATATATATATATATATATATATATATTATATATATATATATATATATATATATATATATATATGTGTGTTTGTGTGTACGTATGTGTCAAACTTGCTGCAAGTTTGTTACAAGTATTTTTTAGCAAGTTTGCCCATGCAAATTTAAATCAAAGTTATTAAAAATTGAAGTTAAATATAAAAAGCTTTCAGGCAAGTTTGAACAAGTCATTTTTCGCAAGTTAGTCCATGCAATTTAAAATCAAAGCTAATCAAACTTGATTCAAGTGTACATGCTGTCTGGGTATATATATATATATATAATATATATATATATATATATATATATATATATATATATATATATATATATTATATATATATATATATATATATATTATATATATATATTATATATATATAAAGTGGTGGCTCATAATCTGTATAAAAAAAAAGAAAAAAAAACATTACAAAAACAAGATGCAAATGAAGTTAGATGACCTGGTTTTTAATAGCAAAAGAAAACGGTCAATCAATTCAATTCCAACCCAGAATCGTTGCAGACGATCAAATTTCATTTAAGACTTAAAATAAAGTTTTTATTCATAAATTGATAAATATACATTTGTTTACAGTATTTAATTATGTATAATAATGTTCCTTTTTGTGTAAAAGTTATTAGTATTGTTCTGTTTTACAGTTAGAGGTTTAAAAATACTTATAAAAATATGGGCTTATGATAAAAAAATAGATTTTCTTGTAAACTTCGCGTATGTATTTTTCATTTTGGAGAGAATTGCATTCGCTTTTAATCTTTTTTATGTATTTTATAATTTAATTTGTAAAAAAATAGTGTTTAAATCTTTTGCAATATATGTTTTAGCAGTTGCCACAATTTTGGCATATTATTTATTAAAAAAATTAGCTTTGTTTATGAAGATTTTTGTAATCTACAAGGATTAGACTTAAAAATTGCATGTGTGCAGGAGAGTACATAACAAAGTTGAAAAACCTGTTATTGCATGTAGTTTTAGGTGTGCGAGATTGTTAAATACTTAGTTAAAGAGTTTCATTAAAATATTCGATTTCAATACCAAATCACCATTTAAGTTTCATTGGCCTACGAAAGAGAAGACTTCAAGAGAATTAATACAATCGACCAGTGAGCGGAGGAACAAGCAAGTAGAAGAAGAAGATATTTAATCACAGCCCTGTTAGTGGGGAAGAAGAGAACTCCCAGATCTTTCGTTGAGCCGACAAAGAGTCCGCACTTAGCAGGGTTGGCATGAAATAGCCCACTTAAAAAAACCACAAAAAAAAGCACCAAAAAAACAAAACCAGCTGCAAGGTTTGTTTTTTTAATTTTGCTGCTATTTTAAACAATTGAGAGATATTTTAAAAGTTACTATTATGCAATAATAATAATAACTATATTATGTTTTCATATTAGAAACAAAAAATTTCATATACCTAGTCTAACTATCATCTGACCAACAAAAAATAAAACTGCCTAACATAGAAGTTTATTCTCAGTAAAGTACTCAAAGAACATAACATACCTAACACACCTTGACCTCGAATAAACTACCATATTAACAAAGTTAAACAGCTTAACAACAATTAAAATAGCTAACATCGCTAAGGAAAACTCAGCCAAATCATTACTTACTATCCTATCTGAACAAACATCAATGTAAATTTCATTGCAATATTTACTATCTATTAAACAAATATTACCATTACCACCTAGCAATCATAAATTGAACAACGAATAAATGCTAGCATAACAAAGTTTTCACATCATTAAATCTAACATAATATCACCTAAACTAAGAACCTAACATACCTTACGTCCGAATAAAACAGTTTTCATTAACAAAGTTATTTGCTTATCAACGGTAAAGTAACTAACATTCGAAGTTTCAACTTATCATCAAATGCTATTATTGCAATGCTCAATCTTTTCTACACATGCCGAACAATATTAATTATATTTATTAATCACATGCACAAACCATAATAATAATAAATTAATAATAATAATAATAAATTTAATAATAATAATAATAATAATAATAATAATTAAATGTTTGTGCATGTCATAATAAATAGTTGATATTGTTCTTGTATGCCAAAGAAAGGTTGGGATGCAATATTGCTTTTGATGTCAAGTTGAAACTTCGAATGTTAGTTACTTTACCGTTGATAAGCAGATAACTTTGTTAACGAAATCATTCATTCTTTTTCTAAGTATGTTGGTCTTAGTTCAATTAATGTCATGTTAGATTTAATGATGTGAAAACGCTGTTATGCTAGCATTTATTCGTTGTTCAATAGATTGATAGGTCAGGTTTATGGTTTTTAATTTATTTTAGATTATTGTTAATATTGCAATGTTAAAATTAACATTAGATGTTATTATAGATACGATAGAAAAAGTATTTTGATTTGGTTCTGAGTTTTCCTTAGCGATGTTAGCCTATTTTATGTTGTTAGCTGTTAACTTTTGTATAATTATATGGTTAGTTTTTCGTAGTGTCAGGTGTTTAGGTTATGTTATGTTCTTGAGTACTTTACTTGAGAAATAAACTTTCGTTATGTAGCAATTATTGGTTGGTCAGTATGATAGTTAGACTAGTTATGATTAATTTGTTTTGTTCTAATAATGAAACATATATAGTTTATTATTATTATTGCATAATAGTAATTTTTAAAAATATCTCTCAAATTGTTGAAAATAGAAAAAAATTAAAAAAACAAAAACCCTTGCAGCTGGTTTGTTTTTTTGTGGCTTTTTTTGGGGGTTATTTTAAGTGGGGCTATTTCATGCCAACCCTGCTAAGTGCGGACCTTGTCGCCTTCAACGAAAGATACTGGAGTCATCTTCTTCCCCCACTAACAGGGCTTGTGATTTATCTTCTTCTTTTACTGCTTGTTCCTCCGCATTCACTGGTCGATTGTATTAATTTCTCTTGAAGTCTCTTCTTTCGTAGGCATAATGAAAACTTAAATTGTGATTTGGATTTGAATCGAATATTTAATGGAAAAACTCTTTCAACTATATTTAACCAATCTCGCCACACTAAAACACATGCAAAAACAGGTTTTTCAATTTCGTTTCAAACTTTTCTGCACCACATGCAAATTTTTAAGTCTAATCCATTGCAGATTCCAAAAATCTTCAATAAACAAGCTATTTTTAATAATTAATATACATAATATGGTGCAAAATGCTACAAAACATTATATTTGCAAAAGATTTAACACTATTTTTTACAAATTAAATATAAATACATAAAAAAAAAGATTTAAAAGCGAACTTTGCAATTCTCTCCACAATGAAAAAAAATACAAATACGCGAAGTTTACAGAAAAAATCTATTTTTTATTCATAAGCCATATTTGTTATAAGTATTTTTAAAAAACTCTAACTGGTAAAAACAGAACAATACTTAATAACTTTACACAAAAAGAACTTATTATACATAATTAAATACTGTAAAAACCAAATGATATGTCTCAATTTATGAAGGAAAACTTTATTTTAAGTCTTAAAATGAATTGTCGTTCTGGCCACGATCGGTTGGGATTGGAATTGAATTGACCGTTTTCTTTTTGCTTAAAAAAAGGCCAACTAACTTATTTTGCGATTTTTTTAAAAAACAAAGTAATATTTTTTTTCTTTTTATATATATTTGGCCACCCTGTATATATATATATATATATATATATTAATATATTATTATATATACTAATATTATGATGATATATGTATTATATATTAATATTTATATTATATATAATATATATATATATATATATCCATTGCATCTTTGTTTAGCATACATTTGGACATTTAATTCAAGTTGATTAGCTTTGATTTTTAAATTGCCTGGGCAAACTTGCGAAAAATGACTTGTTACAAACTTGCAGCAAGCTTTTATATTTACTTCAATTTTAATAACTTTGATTTAAATTTGCATGGGCAAACTTGCTAAAAAATACTTGTAACAAACTTGCAGCAAGTTTGACACATATATATATATATATATATATATATATATATATATATATATATATATATATATATATATATATATATATATATATATATATATATATATATATATATATATAATAGTATATTATATATATATATATTATATATATATATATATCCATATATATATTATATATTATATATATATATATATATATAATATATAATTATATATATATTATATATTATATATATATATTATATTAATATATTTATGATAATAAAAATTCAATATTAAAATATTAATATATAAATTAAATAAAAAATAGTAATAATTTTTTTTTAATATTATTATTTTCATTTCAAATTTAATATTATAATATAATATAATTATCATATATATATATATAATATATAAATAAAAATAAATTTATAAATATATATATAAATATATTAATATATATATATATATATATAATAATTATACCCTGTATAATAATAAAAAATAATTTTATAAATAAATAAATATATTCGTAAAGAATAAACACAAATATTTACGATGTCAAATATAATTAATGCTATAATGCAGCTTTTATTATGTTGTGGTTTTAGCTCAGTGGTAAAGCACTGAACTAGCATACAAGTGGCCAGTTTCAATACTATCTCGAGAGAATAGTCGGGTATAAATAAGACGTCACACTAATAGGTGGGCGGAGCAATAATAATACGTCATCAATTAATTAAAATGTAGTTAATTAATGTTATAAATCAATTAATTATGTTAAAATAATTAT
>JABUQX010027432.1:15000-17500 GCA_015478945.1 Trachelipus rathkii | reverse complement strand
CAGATTTTTTTCCAAAATGACTTCAAACTTGAAATATGCATAGATAGGTCCATTATCTAAAAAAGTACAGAAGTACTTTTTCGATTTTTTGAGTTTTGTGCTCAGCGTTGTCCAATTTCCAAACCCACTTTTTTTGGATTTTGAAATGAAAAATTGCGATAATTTTTTATCTGTTTGGGCGAAGTGGATGAAATTTTCAGGGCATATGTAGTCTTCGGAGAGGCACATTTTTTACTTAGATAATTTCTTTGTATATGCATTAGTTTTGGATTTCTTCATGGAACAAATTTTAAAAAAAAATTTTGGGGAAATTTTTTAAAAATTTTCTTTTGAGTATACAAAAAAATTATCTAAGTAAAAAAGGTGTATCTTGCCCAACTATACAAGCCCTGAAAATTTGATGTTGATCGGATAAGTAGAAAAAAAATATCTCAATATTTCACTTTTTCAAAAATTTAATCGTTCCAAAAAGTGAAATATTAAGATATTTTTTTTTCTACTTATCCGATCAACATCAAATTTTCAGGGCTTGTATAGTTGGGCGAGATAGACCTTTTTTACTTAGATATTTTTTTTGTATACTCAAAAGAAAATTTTTAAAAAATTTCCCAAAATTTTTTTTTTTGAAAATTGTTCCAAGAACAAATCCAAAACTAATGCATATACAAAGAAATTATCTAAGTAAAAAATGTGCCTCTCCCCCAACTACATATGCCCTGAAAATTTCATCCACTTCGCCCAAACAGATAAAAAATTATCGCAATTTTTCATTTCAAAATCCAAAAAAAGTGGGTTTGGAAATTGGACAACGCTGAGCACAAAACTCAAAAAATCGAAAAAATAATATGTGCATTTTGTAGGTAATGGACCCATCTATGCATATTTCAAGTTTGAAGTCATTTCGAAAAAAATTCTGGAAGTTGATACGAAAAATGTCAAAAACATGGGTTTTGAAAAAATTTGAAAAATTTTGAAAAAAATGGACTACAGACACAGAAAAACACCGGGAAAACAACGTTTTTAGAGGCCCAAAAAAAGCTACCAATTTGGTTGTTTATAGGGTCAAATTCGTATAATTCCGTAATTTGCATGTCCATTTTTTCAGGTGGGGGCTAAAATGGGCCCAACATCTAAAATATTGGATCATGCCCTTAAACTTCAAACATTGTCGTTATCATAATCTAAATCTCTCTGAAGGTAGCAAGTTGGCTACCAATAGTTCAGTAGTTGTTACCTAGAAACTAGGCAGGCTTGCACTGGATACCTCCCCAAGAGCGACCCAGCAAAACCCACCAGTATTGGGTTATGGTTAAACCCGCGGAGAAATTGGGAATTTTGGTAAAAAAAATATACCGGTAAATGTATTTAGTTAACTTTAATAAAAAAATGAGTAGGGCACACTGTAGAATATTAGAATATATAATATATATATATATATATAATATATATATATATATATATATATATATATATTATATATATATATATATATAATATATATATATATATAATATATATATATATATATATAATATTTTATATATATATATATATATTATATATATATATATATTATAATATATATATATAATATTTACAGTACTCACACCACTCATGGCAGAGCCTATTCAAGGAGCTGGTGTTTACACCCTCAGAATTCCGAACAACTAAACGCAAAATTACGCAGATGAGCGCCAGACGCAGCTTTTGAAGTCGGGGGGAGATTAAATTCATCAGGAAACACAGAAGATGGGAAGAGAATTCCAAAGAACAGAGGTTGGCAGGGAAAAAAGAAAACACACTCAGCGAACTTAGTCTGGACGTTACCAATATCACAGAAAACTCAATGCAGATACAGCATCCCTTGGCTACGAGGGCGACGTAAAGGTGGTGGTACGCGGGAGATAAGTTCCCTCGGGGCATCTGCCACTACGGTACCTATAAAAAAGAGATAAAGCAACAACCTCGCGCAGCAAAGATAGAGGGTCAAGTGAACTGGAAAGTATAGAACAATTTAGCTATTGATTCGACCCTATCTAAAACCAGAGCCCCCCCCCCCACAGATATGAGAGCAGTACTCCATACAAAGGAGAATGAGGCCCTTGTATAGTTAGAGTAAAAGAGAAGAGGAAAAAAGTCCCGCATTCTAAGAAGAACTCCCAGATTCTCTTAGGCCGCCAGTAGGTATGCTAATAGAAGTCGATCAATGCTGTAACGGGGTCTTTCCTGAGTCATTTTCCCGGCCATCCCCAAGGCCAGCTACCTTCCTGGCCACTTTTCATGCCTGGCGTTTTACCCTGGGGGCTGCCTCCCAGGGGACCCCCTATTTCTATCCGTTCGCCATGTACTTGCGTGCGTGTATTTGTGTGTGAGCATATGCTCATGTACTTTCATGACCGTTTTTCACCCTAACCCCCTTTCTTCCAGCCTATGACGTCATCACTTATTAAGTACACTTTCAAAAAATGACTTAAGCTACACTTTCTAAGTGTACTTTAAT
>JABUQX010027432.1:0-7500 GCA_015478945.1 Trachelipus rathkii | reverse complement strand
TTTTCGACATAGTCTATGCGCAGTTTTTGTTTTCCGACATAGTCTATGTGCAGTGTTTATTTTTCGACATAGTCTTTGTGCAGTGTTTGTTTTTCGACATAGCCTATGCGTGGTGATTGTTTTTCGACATAGTCATATGTGCAGTATTGTTTTCGACAATAGTTCTAAGCGCAGTATGTTTATTTTTTCGACATAATCTATCACGCAGTGTTCGTTTTCCGACATAACCTAAATGCGCTGTGTTATTCCGACACTAATAGTTCTATGCGCAGTGTTTGTTCTTCGACATAGTATATGCGTGGTGATTGTTTTTCGACAGTCTATTTGTGCAGTTATTGTTTTTCGACATAGTCTTGCGCGGTCTGTTTATTTTCAACATAGTCTTATGCGCAGTGATTGTTTTTTCGACAATAGTCTATGGCGGCGGGTGATTGTTTTTCGACATAGTCTACGCGTATTGTTTCGACAGTCTATGTGCAGTTATTGTTTTTCGACATAGTCTATGCGCGGTGTTTATTTTTCAACATAGTCTATGCGCAGTGATTGTTTTTCGACATAGTCTATGTGCAGTGTTTATTTTTCGACATAGTCTATGCGCGGTGATTGTTTTTCAACATAGTCTATGCGCAGTTATTGTTTTTCGACATAGTCTATGCGCGGTGATTGTTTTTCGACATAGTCTATGCGCAGTGTTTGTTTTTCGACAGTCTATGTGCAGTTTTTGTTTTCTGACATAGTCTGTGTGCAGTGTTTATTTTTCGACATAGTCGATGCGCAGTGGTTGTTTTTCGACATAGTCTATGCGCAGTGGTTGTTTTTCGATATAGTATATGCGCAGTGGTTATTTTTTGACATAGTTACTGCGCACTAGTGTATTATATTTCATTCGTTCCATTCTTTCTCGATTTGTTCTTTCTACTATCAATATGGACATCATTCAAGACTTAGATCTGAAAGAGGCTGCCGATTTTCAAGACCAAATGCCTACAGATCTTTCAGGAGAGGAAATATCTAGCCTCAAGTCAAATCTTCTTAAAGACTTGGGTCCTCTTAGATTAAAAAGGGGACACTTAAGAAGAAAGCTTACACTCTGTTGTAAACACTTTCCTATAGAAGAGGAAGGTGATGAGGACTCTCCTACCTTTTACGATCCAGTTGTTGTAAAAACTGTGTTTGAAAAAGTGACAACAGTCATGAGTGAAATTAAAGCTCAAGACACCATCATTGAAAACTTAATATTGGGGGCTGAATATACGAAAATTGACCAAGCCATACTTGACGAAGAACTTACAGCCACTGATACCTACCATATTAAGATGGCTAAAGCGCTTCACTTGTTAAAAGACAAGTATGGTTATAATTCAGATTCAAGAAAGTCGTCTAGTGCCTCTTCAGAGAAGTCAAACTCAAAGGAGAATTGCTGTCATTATCCTTCTAGCTTAAAGATTCCTGCCTTAAAGTGTGGAGATTTCTCGGGAGATAAAGACAAGCATTCTTTCCGCTCTTTTCTCCAATCTTTCAATAACGTATATGGAGAGAGAAGAGACATCTCAAAGGCCATCAAACTTCAATATTTAAAATCACATTTGAAGGGATATGCTCTGAAGGACATTGAGTTCTTGTCAGGCACGGATGACAATTATGATGTTGCCTTAACCATCTTAAAGGAACATTATCTAGATAAAGCATTCATTATTGACTCTATTTTACATGAGTTAGATTCAGCTCCGCCTCTTGACGGAAGGCAGTTGGAACCTGTCCGGTCTTTCATTTTAAAGGTTCGGGCTAACTTGAAGGAACTTAAGGAACTTGGAGTTGACTTTTTTCAAGAGGATTCATCCGGTTGCAAGTTAATAAGTCATATCGTGGTTGATAAGCTTCCTATTTCATTTTTGAGAGAGTTGAAGCTGTCTACGAAGGAACAATATCCTTCCATCAACCTCATATTCAAAGAACACAATCAAATCATTCATAATATGGAAAGATTTCGAACTCCAAAATCTTACACTCAATCTCCCTCTTCTGGTTCTTCTCGTTCTTCTTTTGATTCAAAAAGGAGAAACAGAAATGGGAAAAAGTTTCCTTCTGTACCATCTGAACAGAGTCATACTTTCAATACATCTAAAGGTGATAGTGTAAATAAAAAGACATCATCTCCATCTTCGTCAAATATTCAAGCATCTTCTGAAATTAAATGTAAGTTGTGCAGTGGGAAGCATTTCCTTTCAGAATGCACAGTTTATGAATCTCCTAAGGCCAAAAGGGACAGATGTGTCGTGCTTAAGCTGTGCAGCAACTGTTCCAGCTTGAAACATATGGTGGATATGTGTCCAGCAAAAACACTCAACCTTAAGTACCCTTGCTTAAATTGCAAGAGTAGAAAGCATCTTACTGCTCTTTGTCCATCTGAAATTCGTACTCAACATCGGAACAACAATCGAAAAGATGCCGATGAAGAAAGTAATTCTGGTATTAGCAACCACTTGTGTATCAATACCGGACAGTCATCTGCCTCCCAAATCTTACCTACCATCACCATCACAGTAAGACACAAGAATAAGTCTGTGCCTGTTCGTTCATTAATTGACTTAGGTTCACAGAGAACCTATGCTAGTCCAAGATTGCTCAATAAATTCGACATCAATTGTGAGCAATTACCCAAGATTGACAATCCCATCAAAACCTTCATCGGAGAGCAGGTTCGTTCCTCTTATTTAACTAATTTGGATCTCAACTGTTGTTGTGATTCATTTATATCAATTCCTGTTCTTGTAGACCCTTCTTTAGATGTGGGTTTTACTGTTAATGGACTGGCATCTGCTATTTGTAGAATTTCGTCAAAATACAAAGTAGCTGATAACTCATTTGTAGGTCCTTATGGGGACTCTGTGAATAACATCGACCTTTTGCTTGGCACTGACACTCTTTGTCATATGAGGCACTTCCAAATGGTAGAATGTTTGGAAGGAAGTGCTATTTCAACTTGTTTCGGTTTAGTTCCTTTCGGTCCTGTGGATTCTTTTCTACTTCCACATCAAAAAGACTTTCTGTACAGAAAGCAGTCTGTTAACTCATCACGAGAACATGATGAGGAAGATTCATGACTAACAATGTCTGTCTCTTCATTGCCCTACCAATTTGTCAACGCTCCTCAAACCCTCGTAAACTCAATCCTAGATCCCCATCCTTCCTACCCTGATGTCATCGATCTTTCCTCGAATCAAAAGGATACTGAACTTGGTCTGGAGCATCTGTACAGTCTGGAGTCCATGGGAATTCAGGAAGAAAAAGATTATGGTACTACTGACAAAGAATTTATAACTAAATTTCACAACTCCATTCAATTTATCGATGGAAAGTACCACATCGAAATCCCTTGGATTCAGGATTTGCTGCATCAAGTTCCATCCAACTATAATGTTGCTTTAAGTACACTAAAACGAGTCAAGAATCGTCTTAACAATCAGGGACTCGACAAAGCATACAGTGATGTCTTTAAAGAGCAGCTGAAAAACGGCATAATTGAAATCATCAAAGTATCTCCGAAGGACTTCCATAAATATGTATGGGTTCCCCACAGGCCTGTCATAAGAATGGCTGATCAGGTATCAGCTAAGATAAGACCTGTATTCAATTGCAGTCTTCGAACAAGACTCCTTCTCTTAATCAAGCCTGTTATCCAGGTATAGATTTGTTGGTTCCCCTTCTTCGTCTTCTTTTAGCTTTTAGAACCAATAAATATGTGGTTGTTGCGGACATATCCAAAGCTTTCTTACAAATCTATCTCAAGCAAGAAAGTGACCGTAACAAGTTTTGTTTCTTCTGGGAAGAAGATGGCAGGCTTGTTACTTATCGGTACGCAACCATCATATTCGGACTTGCTGTTTCTCCCTACATTTTGGGAGCTGTTATTAGACACCACATTCAGAATAACTATCCTTATGATTTAGTCTCTCGTCTTCTGATAAATAATCTTTATGTAGATAATTTTATTTACACTCACTCGTCCCCAGAAGTACTGAGAAACATTTACACCACATCAGTTCAAAGAATGAAGGAAGGAGGATTCAACTTGTGTTCTTGGAACACTAACCATTCAAATCTTAAGGCTCAAATAAAACAGGATAACATGTTTTCTTCCCATAACTGCGAAGAGGAAAAAGTTCTAGGTTACCTTTACCATCCTGGTAATGACACCCTGAGACTCGCAGACTTTGAGTTATCATCAGTCAGTTCAAAAAGAGATCTGCTCTCTCAAGTTAATAAAATCTTTGATCCTCTTGCATTGTTTCTTCCTGTCACATTGAGAGGTCGACTTTTGATGAGACGTATATGGGAAAAACAAATGAGTTGGGATGACTCTATCGATCTTGAAATAAAGGAGGATTGGGAAAAATTAAGGGCCGATCTTGACTCTCTTAAGAGTTTATCGTTCAATCGTTTTTGTTTTGATACCTCATCGACTAATGCAACCCTTAACATCTTTTGCGATGCTAGTTCAAAGAGCTATGGATTTGCGGCTTACATCACCTCCCCAGAACAAGGTCCTTCGTTAATGTGGGCCAAATCTAAAGTAGCTCCTCTCAAGGGAAAAACCCTTCCTTGTTTAGAGCTTTTATCCATCTTTCTGGCGCTTAAATGCCTTCCGCAGATCGTGACTAGCCTTCAAGAGGTTGAATTTAGTAAGGTCAACGTCTTCTCTGACTCCCAAATCGTTCTTGCATGGGTAGCTGGAGGAGGTAGCAGGACAAAACAAATTTTCGTTCGGAATCGTATACAGGACATTAAGAGTATGGTTTCATCTATGAGAAACGATAATTTAATACCGATCTCATTTAACTACGTCAAAACAGATGAAAACCCTGCAGACCTTATAACTCGTGGTTTGTCCTGTCGCGAATTCATGAAGAAGCTCGAACTATGGAAGAATGGACCAGCTTGGCTTAAACACGACCAAGTGTATTGGCCTAGTTATCAGCAAACAAGGAGTGTACAGGAAGGGCTTTCAACTACCTTCACAGTCATTCAAGCTCCACCTCCTCCTATTATTGACATGACCAAGTATTCTTCCCTTTCAACTTTGTTAAGAGTATGTGCTTTACTCTACAAATTCGGCACATCTTCCATCGATCCTATTGAAAATGATAGGAAAGCTCGACTTTTCTTGCTCAAGATTATGCAACAAGAAAGTTTTCCTGTCGAACTTCGTTTTTTGAGAGAGATTCAATCGGGATCAACTTCTTCAAAACCACCTGATTTAGTTTCTCGCCTGAACTTCTTTTTGGACGATTTGGGTCTTATAAGAAGTAAAGGACGGTTGTCTCGCACTAACTACTATAGTTTCGAGATAGTCAATCCGGTAGTCCTTGGCAAGTCCCATCATCTTACCACCCTGATTGTCAGAGATGCACATGTTTCTTGTAAACATCTTGGCATTCAAGCTACTTTGACCTTCATTCGTTTAAAGGGCTACTGGATAACTTCAGCTCGTCATACAATAAGAAGAGTTTTATCGGAATGTGTGACTTGTACAAAGTTCAACAGCTTTTCTTATTCTTATCCAAAGTTTACTAATTTCACAAAAGCGCAAGTCAATTTCTATCGTCCTTTCTCAAATGTTGGAGTGGATTTTACTAAACATTTTTTCATTAAAATTAAAGGATCCACCCAACCTCAAAAAATGTATATTCTTCTTTACACCTGCCTCAATATTCGTTGTGTTTATTTGGATCTTATCCCAGATATGTCTGCTAGGGCATTCGTTCAATCGTTCCAACGCTTTGTGGCTAGGTTTGGAGTCCCTGAATTCTTATATAGCGACAATGCCCGGTCTTTTAATAAAGGTGCGGATGCTCTCGAGCAGTTTGTTGTATCAGAGGTGGGTTCCGAATTTTTGCGTAAAAATCACATTAAACATATCCGCATTCCCCTATACAGCCCTTGGATGGGAAGTATGTGGGAAAGGTCAATTCGGACCGTTAAAAATTGTCTCTATAAGACTGTTGGACGTAAAAATTTGGAATATTTCGATTTCACAACAGCATTGGCAGACATTGCTAATGCTATCAATTCGAGACCATTAACATATACTTCTTCGGATAATGATATAGTGCCTCTCACTCCTAACTGTTTTTTAAAACCGTTAGCTAATTCAAGTATCGTATTAAACGAGCCCATTCCTACCGATTCCCCTTCAAGAGAAGAACTAATCCAATCCCTTAAACGATCTACTGAAATATTCGAAGACTTCCGGACTCGGTGGTATAATGAGTATTTATTAAGTTTGAGAGAGATGGGAAAAGACCTCTATCAAGTCTCATGGAAAAATAGGGTGAAAGTAGGAGACATCGTACTTATTAAAAGTCCGGTCAAAGAGCGACCATATTGGCAAATGGGCATTATTCAACTGCTTATTTATGGAGATGATAATAAGGTTCGCTCAGTCCAGGTTCGAACTCCTGGAGGTCAAATGAATGTTTACCCCATAAAGCATTTATTCCCTTTAGAGCTATCATTAACACACAGTGGAAATCAAGTCAAATCTCAAGGAAATAGTTCTGCTTCAAATTCAATGGTTCCATTACCACCACCATCTCAGCAAGTAACAATTCCTGCCCCTACCACAATTAATGATACTCCCGCGGTTGCAAATTCATTGCGTCCCAGAAGGAAAGCAGCTATAGTAGCGCGTTCGAAGTTTTTCGAGTATCGGTAATGAATCGGAATCATCCTCCGAGAGTTCTGATTAATCAAATTCTTTTGTTTTGTTTTTTTGTTTTTTTTTAAATGACACGAATTCGTCGAAATCCGTGCCATCGCCCCCGCCCAGTGTATTAAAATTGGAATGCGAATCGAGAGCTTAAAATATTTCGTAAAGAAAGTTTGCGTTTGAATATGCTTTTGGTCTCAAATTCGTATGCATTTCAATTATTAACTCTTTGCCAAATCTATATTTATCCTTAAAAGATGTTATGTGTTTTAAATTGTAAATATTGGAATCATGAAACCAAAACCCTTTTGAGGAACTTAAATAGCTGGAGTTGATGTGCTGGAATCATTATTCAAAATCAAGGCTTTTTCGTTTGGAACCTTGTGCTGTTAAGTCGCTAATCGAACTCGTCCTGAAAAATAAAGGTCAAATTTTTGTTTGTCGTTAAGTCGTTAAAAAGAAGTGGATGTTTTCAAAAAGAACTTCCTTCTTGTTTGCATTAAGTGTTGTCGTTTAAAAAGGTGTTAAAACTTATAATCACTAAGGCCTTATATAATGTGATTTTTGTGTAACTTTATTAAGTGCATAGTAACGCTTTTTTTTTCTTCAATATCTAACGCTTAATATTCAATTCAACTTTATTATTGAAAATACGTTTATGACAATGCGTATTGTTAGGAATTATTTCTACCTATGCTAAGAAGCCGGTGAAACTAACACTGATAGCACCGGTGTTGAAACTAACAATTTCAAATCCGAAATCGGGACTAGGATAAGAAGTTTCAGTTTTT
>JABUQX010027431.1:52500-54385 GCA_015478945.1 Trachelipus rathkii | reverse complement strand
GAAAAGCAGTATAAGAATATGACAAAAGTCGAAATAAGAAAGCACCGAGCCTTGTACCCCTACCCCCCCTCTTGTTCCATTAAGTAGTAAGGGGACTCGTGTTAGGTCGCAGTCAGAAATCCACCGCGGGTATAGCTGTCACGCGGACTGCGACTAGCGGCTCACGTATGGTTAAATCGTCAGTGTAAGGTGTCACCTCTTGACCCAGTGGGCCAGCAAACGCATTACCCCCTCACAAGAGCCCCGCCGGATGTTTCGTCTGCTTATTAAGCACCTTATTCTCGCCGTCTGCCAGAGACTCAGCTTGTCTGTTCTCGTCAGACATTCAGTTTTAACTGACTCCAATCACTTTTCTCGATTCTCCCGAGCCCGTCTTTCAACACACTCGCCACTTTACATCTGCTTAAAAAACCGACTATCATTCACCCTTTCCACATGACCAACCGACATCTCTCAAGATACTTTCATTTATTCTCTCGTTTTCTCCTTTCTTCACACACCACACAACTCGCTAATATGTTCATTCCTCATAATTTATCAATTCTTCTCACACCAGCATGCGCCTGGAAGATTGTCCATCTGAACACTGAACTTTTAGATCGTATACTTCTTTATCCAGACCAGTAGTGCTCACTACATACAATAACAACAGGTAAACAAACATACCGTCATCTGTAAGACCCTAGCGGCACTCAAGGACTTAGTCCCTTTACATTTCCACCACGATTTAATGGCACCAGCCACCTTCCTGCCCATTCACAACTTTTCCTACTAAACTCTGCATCATCCGTTCCCTTTTCTACATCCAACATATACCCTAAATATTTAAACTCAGACACTTGTTCCAGCTGCTCACCACTAACATAACTTCACACCGAGGACTGTCCTCCTCACTTCACAACCATAACCTAACTCTTATCTACGTTACTTTTTCAAACACCCCTCCTTTTACACACCCTGCCAAATCTCTCTACCAAATTCCTCTCAAACTCTTCAGATTCGCCACACAAAAAACAAATCATGCGGCCATATAATTGGTAGTGACACCCTCTCACTCTCTCCATTCATCTAGACACCGATTTTCCGTTGGTCGACGCCCACCTGCGAGATTTGGCCGTTTACATAAAGACCCTATTCCATGGTATACAAATTGAATAACCAAGGGAAGCATAACAACAAACCCGTGCCTGCACTCGGCTTTAGATACTTAAACCGAAACACTTTTGACACCATTTTTATTTCTTACACACTGGCTCCGTCGCACTATCGTCATAACAACTTTTTGATTCTATTCAGAAGCCTGGAATCACCCAACACTATTATATCACTAACAACCTGCCTATAGACCTGTCCCTATTAAACCCTATCATACCCCTGTGCAAATCCTTATTGACAACCGTAGAATATCTAATTTATTCTTCCCTCTAATTTTCTCTATGCATGGTGCTTCAATGTCAAGCATATTATCACTACATTCCTTCTACTACTCCTAACTCACCTGGTTCTTTCACCAATCAGGGCCTTTCAGTTCACTCGGGCACTCTTGCACCATAAACACCAGCATATACCTTCACTTACAAACACAATGAAAACTAAATACCGTATAAATTTCTACAGTCCCTTTATGCTCCTCTACCCTATATAAAGCTACTATTACTGCTCTCCTCCAATCCTTCCGATAACTATTCCCTCCATTAAACGCTTTGGATTACACATACTTCAAGACCCAATCAAATCACCAATTTGCCTCCGTTTTTTGATCATCTTCACCAGTAATTTCATTCGTTATACCTGTAGATTTACATTCTGTCAACTTTCTCACTTACCCCATTTCCTCATCTTTTTGCTAATACCTCTATGCCGCCAAAAAAATACCATATATCTT
>JABUQX010027431.1:0-27500 GCA_015478945.1 Trachelipus rathkii | reverse complement strand
GTTTGCAGATTTTAAAGTCTCTTCGTAAAAATGTATTTATAAATATAAAGTGATACAATTATTAAGTGTTAATTAGTGTACTTCATGTTAAACGTTTATATAATAAAACGTTCTTTTCAGTTTCCATATACAAAGAACTTATTTTTGTTATATTTACACAACATATAGGTTCAAATATGATTTAAAGCAAAAGATTAATAGATCAAGGAGGGGTTCGGGTAGGTGGTTTGCGTTATTACTTTACTTCAATTGGGTTAATAAAACTATTTTTTATACAAAACTTATTATGTTTTTACAAAACATGAAGTTCACACATGACTTAAAGTAATAGATCACGGAAAGGTAGAAGGGGTGGGGGAGTGGTTTGCCTACTGCTTTACCGCTTTAGCGTCAGGTCAATAAATTAATATTTTTGTTATAAACATAAAAAGAATATAAAATGTTTCTAAAAAAAAAAATTTAATTAAATAAAATTTAAAAATAAATTAAAGCTTTAAAAAATAAAAATAAAAATTTAAATAAAAATTAAAAATTAAATAAAATTTAAAAAAAATAAAGTTTTTAAAATAAATAAAAATTAAAACAAAATATTAAACTCAAAATAAAACTTATAAAATATAAAAAAAAACAATTTAATTAAAATAGATCTATAAATTATAAAGTTATACAAAAATGAAGATTAAAATTTTATTTAAAGAAATAGATCAATAGACGACGGAGGGAAGGAGGGATGGGGGTGTGTGATTTGCTTTACTGCTTTAGGGTCCATAAATTAATATTTTTTACGTTTAAAAAAAAAACTTGAAAAAAGTAAAATATTTGTAAAAGAAATTAATAAAATAAAATTAAATAAAATTAAATAAAAAGTTTTCAAATAAAGATTTTTTATAAAAATAAAAAATAAAAAATAAATAAAATTAAAAAACAAAAGTTTTAAAAATAAATAAAACAAAACAAAACAGTAATTGTAAAATAAAACATAAAATATATAAAACTTAACAAACAAAATATAAATGTGAAATAAAACTTCAAAAATAAAAAATAAAAATTAAAAACAAAATATAAATGTTTCAGCATAGAAAAGAAAACCGGGGTACACATGTGTATGACGTTATAGAAATGACGGCCTGCCATTGTAGAACAGGACCAGTCATGTAAACAGTAAGGATGCAGTTGGGTATAGCTAGATAAACTTAGAAAAGGTGGTGAGGGAGAAAAAAGAGTCGATATAATTAACAAGCTAAATGTTTTAGGTTAGTATGATAGATTATGTTTGGTTAGGCCAATTTAGACAGGGCAATAAAAAAGATTGAGAGAAAGGAATACGTAAAGAGTCGTTATAATAATTAACAGGCTATGTGTGTTATGTTAGCATGTTAGATTAGGTTAGGTTTGGTTAGGCTTTAAGTTCGGCAGAGGTATTTAGAAAGATAGGTAGAAAGAAAGAGAGTGAGGAATAAGTAGAGTCGTTATAATTAACAAGCTAGATTTGTTATGCATAGCCAGTTTAGGTTTGATTAGGCTAAATTATACAAGGTATTAAGAAAGAAAGATAAAGGGAGAGGAATAAGAAAAGAGCCTTTATAACTATTAAGATAATGGAGTCCATATATTGTACAACATTTATATTTTTGTATTTATTATAAGCTGATCTTTTTATCAAAAATTCATTTTATGGGTAAAACCATTTAAGGGTTTCGGCCCCAACACATGTGGGACCCTTACCATTTCTGATTACACCTGGAACCATTCCTCGTCCATCCTGCCAAGCACCTCGTGCGTTTGTCTTTTTTTCTTTTTTTAGACCTCCTCCAGGGGGTGTTCAAACACCCGGGAGGGTTCTGAAACCCTCAAAAATGGCTTCCACAGGTTCATAAACATAGAAAATGACAGCCCACATGTCATACTATATGTTTGTCTCCAGATTCGATTTTTGCTCGGCTCCCGGCTCCGCCTCATGAGCCGACTTCTTCTTAGCCTCCTTCTTCGATCCGACTCCTGTCGGTTGGTTATTTTTCTACTGTTTTTCCGCTGCACCTTGGCCTAAACTTTACTTTTGGGAGACAAGCATCCCTTTCAGGTAGTGTAGAGACTCGAAACCTTGTCTCCGACCAGGTCACGTCACCAGAGGTAGAGGTGCGAAGTTTGGTGGGTATCGGAACCCGTAAACTCACTAAATTAGGGGTTTGATATAACGCTAGCATTAACCCTACCCCCTCTCCAAGCTTTTGCCCTGGAATATCACAGCACAACTACAAAATAATCACGGTATCTAGCCAACCAGAGATCGAAGAAAGTTTATTAAAATGTTGATCTGGGATATAAGACCACGATAAATCGAATAAAACCATCATATATGATTTTTTTATTTGAAACCTTGATAGAACCCAAGACCCCACCTTCGGAAGGCTAAGCCCCTGAAATCAGGTTAAAAACCGAAAGTGGCCTTCCACACCTCCCAAACTGTCTTACCGACCTTGGAAATCCCTAATTTGACGCATCAAGCGTCAAATTCTAACGGAGTGAGGAGAAAGTTCCAAGTCAGCTGCCAACATGACTTGGCTTTTGGCTGTCGATCTGAAGATCTTAAATCCTGGTCCTCGACCCTAAATAGGACCGTCGTCGCTGACGTGCAATGTTACAACAGAAATAATCTCCAAAATTCCTCCGGAGTTGGGGGCATTTCCCAAGTCAGCTGCTGACATGACTTGGTCAAAATGCGGTCAGTTGCTCCTTGTATACTATTTATATATATATATATATATATATATATATTATATATATATATATATATATATATAATACTATATATAATATATTATTATATATATATTATATATATATATATATTTTATATATATATATATTTATATATATATATATACTATATATATTAATATTCTATATTATATTATAATATATATATATATATAATATATATATATATATATTATATATATATATATATATATATATATATATATTATATATATATATTATTATTTATATTTTATAATATATTTCTATTATTATTATTATTATATTATTATATTATTATTATCGTATTATTATTATTAATTATTATTATTATTATTATTATTATTATTACTTATTTTATTATTATTATTATTATTTATTATTATTATTATTATCTTATAATCATAAGTAAGGCTGCCGAGCTAGAGCAGGAACAACAAGAATTTGATGGAGCTGGAGCTTGAAATATTTTTGGGGGGTGAACAGAAGCCGGAGCCATACGAAGAAATTTTTTTTTACTATAAAATAAAATGGTTCGGAGCTAAGACCGGAGCCGGAGCCGGAGCTGGAACCGGAATCAGAGCCGGATAATTTTTTTTTCAAATGATTGAGTCGGATTTGGAGCCGAGAAAATAATAACCTTCTCCACATTTTTGTTTATAAGAAATTCTTTATAGCTTTAATTTTTTTTCAGAAATTTTTTTAATTATTAAAATTTTTACCATATTCATTCATTAATTTTCATAATTTTATTATAGCATTTTTTTACTTTTTCTCATTTATTATTATTTTTTTTTAATTATTTACTAAATGAAAAATAGTTTCACTTTAATTAATAACTCCTAATTATAATTTTAACTTTAAATATTTTAATTTATTAGACGTTAATTAAAAATTAATTAATTAAAAAATTGTCCTTTCTTAATTGTATGTCATAAACCTTCTCTCTTTTTTCTTTCTTCAAAAAAGTGGGCAATCGTAGTCTCCTAAATCTTCTGTCCACCGTCCTTTCTTTTCGGGGATATATATATATATATATATATATATATATATATATATATATATATATATATTTTTTTACATATTATTTTTAATATATATATATATATATATGTTTCCTAAGGTGGAAAAAGACAGTGGCTTACCAAATTCCACAAGAGTAAGGGGAATTCCCAGTCAGGCACAAGACCTGATACACGGCGATTGAAAGTGTGCGAGTCAAAGGTAGTTGAAGAAAATTGATAAGGAAGTGTGTTCCAGACTTTTACCAAGTGGAGTAATTAAGATGAGCATAGCGGTTAAGTCTGGGGTTAGGAGAGGTGCATGGACAGAGAAGGGTGAAATTGTGTAGCTAGACGTTTTGAGCGAGCTTTGCTCAATGGAAGAGATAGGCGATTGGAGTGTTCAGAAGAGCAGTGTTCGTTTTGTGTGTGTGTGTGTGTGTGTGTGTTTGGTGTGTGTGTGGTGTGTGTGTGTGTGTGAGAGGGAAGAGAGAGAGAGAGAGAGAGAGAGGAGAGAGAGAGAGAGAGGAGAAGATGAGAGAGAGCATTGTCTGTTGTAAAAACAGATAGAATAAGAGAGGGACGTCAACAATTCAAGAGGGTAAGAGTAGAGAGGAGACGAGAGAGAGTAGAGAGGAGAGAGAGAGAGAGAGAGAGAGAGAGAGAGAGAGGAGAGAGAGAGAGAGAGAGAGAGGATTCGACGAGCGGAAAGAGAGGGGAGAGAGTTATTGAGAGCAGGAGAGTTGATAAGGCAAAAATACCTAGACTCCACCTTTTTCAATGCGACCTATGTGACGTAGAACCCTCAGATGTGTGTGAGGTATACTACAATACAGGGGCGAACGACACCCCTATATAAGAGTAAGCAAGTGGGGTGGCTTGAAAAAAATCCAAAGGCTCCTCAGACAACCCTACCTCTAAGAAGCTTGTTTAGAAAGATAAATAATGTGATCCTTCAATATATATTATATTATATATAATATAATATATATATATATATTATAAATATATATATATATTATATATATATATATATATATAATTTATATATAATATATATATATTATATATATATATATAATATATATATATATTATTATATATATATTAAAAATACTTTATTTCTGAATAGATTAAAATTATTTCCTTTGACAAATCTTTCTCTAATAACAAATTGATTTCCTTTTTTAAAGCCTCTTCTGATGCAGCTATTTTTCGCAAAGTAATTTTATGAAATTAAACGTTATAGAGGAGGCTTCTTCCTTTATACAAATTTGTAAATAGTTTCTACGTTTGTATTTTAATGAATGTTCTTCCAATATACAATGAAAGGAAAGAGAGGGAGTGATATACCCTAATACTCCAGAGAGAGAGAGAGAGAGAGAGGATGAGAGAGAGAGAGAGAGAGAGAGGAGAGAGAGGAGAAGAGAGAGAGAGAGAGAGAGAGCAGAGAGAGAGGGGAGAGAAGAGTAGAGAGAGAGAGAGAGAGAAGAGAGAGAGAGAGAGAGAGAGAGAGGAGAGAGAAGAGAGAGAGAGAGAGAGAGAGAGTCGACAGCGTAAAAGACAAGAATTATTGCCTGGAGAAAGGGGTAAGATAAGTGAATGGAATAAAAGATATTGAAAAGAAGCGGACGGAGTATCTGTAAATGGAAGGAGATAGAGAATGGGAAAATATATCGTAATAGAAGAAGAAGAAGAGAAGAAGAAGAAGAAGAAGAAGAAGAAGAAGAAGAAGAAGAAGAAGAAGAAGAAGAAAAGAAGAAGAAGAAGAAGAAGAAGAAGAAGAAGAAGAAGAAGAAGAATTAAAAGATATGAAAGAAGAAGAAGAAGAAGAAGAAGAAGAAGAAGAAGAAGAAGAAGAAGAAGAAGAAGAAGAAGATGAAACTATAAAGGAAAATTGAATTATTTGAGTGTGTTAAAGTACTGAGAGGAAATAAAATTATAAACAATAAAGCGAGAATTGAAGAGGAAGAGGAGGAACCGTTAACAAAGAAGAGAAATGCAACACTAAAAGGAATGATTTATTGGATAGCAGGGACACACTTTTATTGTTTATATCAAATAACATAAACATTTAAAATAAAATAGTATGCATTAATTATTAGTGTAAATATTTTGAATAAAAACTTAATTAATTTTTATTTTTATACATTTTTATAGTCGTCCCTCTTGGGTCATTTATATTAATTAAAGTTCATCACTCGTGTTTCGTATAGAATTTTTTTTTATTATTATATTATTTTTCTTTTTTCACTTTTGCCACGCCTTATTATTATTATTATTATTATTATTATTATTATTATTATTATTATTATTATTATTATTATTATTATTATTATTATTATTATTATTATTTATTATTATTTTTTTATTATTATTATTATTTTTTTTATTATTTATTATTATTATTACTATATTATTATTATTATTAATTTTTATTTCTTATATATTATTATTATTTTATATTATTATTTTATTATGATTTAATAATTATTATTACTTATTAATTATGTTATTATTAATTATTAATTATTATTTTTATTATTTTATTATTATTTTTTATTTTTATTTTTTATTTTAATTTTTGTATTTTTTATTTTTATTTTTATTTTATTTTTATTTTTATTTTTATTTTTATTTTTATTTTTATTTTCTTATAATTAATTTTATTTTTATTATTATTATTATTATTATTATTATTATTATTATTATTATTATTATTATTATTATTATTATTATTATTATTATTATTATTATTATTATTCATTACTCAAGTAAGGGTTGTGGGCTTTGGTGCTTCCTATTGAAACTTAAAGAAGATAAGATAACATAAAATATGGTACAAAATATCAAAGAAAAAAAATGTTTCAAAATCTGTTTAAATTATGCACACAAACTTTACTCTACTTAAGATTTCACTCCTAGATGTACAATTGGCGTCATTGCTAATTCACTGGTCAAGCGGCTAATACATTTATTATGATACGTGGCGTAATTTATATTGTAGCTTGTTATAATAAATATCAATGTGTTTGATTGTTATAAGAGCCTTAAATTAACCAATCAAATAATGTAAAACTTTTATATATATTATTATATATATATTTTTATGTATATATATATATAAATTTTTTTTTTTATATTATATATATATATATATTATATATATATATATATATATATATATATATATATTATATATATATATATATATATATATAATTATATATATATATATATATATATATCTCAAATGCGGACAGGTAAAGCGGCAGTAATGCTGATTGTATCTATAGTTATGTAGATCACCAAAAATTACCTCAAAGCATATATCTGAAATATAAGAAACAGAACATTGTTCACTGTGACTCCTCCATTTCAGTTATTTATGTTCTGTGAAATTCCCAGCCATCATCTCTTTCCTGCTATATTTAATCTTTCTTAATTTAAATCCTGCTTTTCGGTTACCTACCTACTAAAAATCAACTATAGCTGCTAGCCATTCTTTTCCGTACAGCACCACACCATCTCTTTTGCAATGTGTCACCACGGTGTCACTCACAGCAACTCTCCTTTATATTTTTAAATCCGCATTACGTTTCACAGGTGTGCCAGTCATCCCTAGTTACATGCTCGTACATGCAATGAATTTGAAAGTTATCTAAAGTTAATCCGAGTTAATTTAACTGTCAGATTTATTCAAACTAACCTAGGTGTGAAATCTTAAGACTTCAAAAATATAACAAGATGTAATATGTTAAACTTTCAGTTTATTATTATTATTATTATTATTATTATTATTATTATTATTATTATTATTATTATTATTATTATAATTATTATTATTATTATTATTATTATTATTATTATTATTATTATTATTATTATTATTATTATTATTATTATTATTATTATTATTATTATTATTATTATTATTATTATTATTATTATTATTATTATTATTATTATTATTATTATTATTAAATATTATTATTATTATTTTCTTTCATTTATTCATTTTACGAAAGAACTGGGAAAATAACAGATGAATCGATGTTACATAAAAAAAAAAAATAAAAAAAAAAGGACAAGTACCGAGAGATAGAAAACGAATTTTATCAATTCAATTGCCTTTAACAATAGATTCATAAAGCAGAAAATTCGTCATTTGGAAACCTTTTTCCAAATCTCAGTTTCCATGTATCGTTTTTCACTCATTTTCCATCGAGTTTTAGACATCGTCGTAATGACGAATTACCATAAATCAAAATGGCGTTTACAAAACACATCTGACTGACGTCAAAATATTCTTTAAATCCTATTTTATAACGCTATAAAAAATCTTGGATTTTATCACGGATACATTTGTTGAAAACATGATCCTTTTCACAAAGATCAGAGTATAGGCTTTATATGTTTCTGAAAGGGGATAAGCGGGAGGAGGGGGCATCGAAGCTTCCTATAGACGTGGGGAACACGATAGGGGGGGACGGCAAAGGGTTGGAGTGGAAATCTTGAAATTCCAAACGGAAAGCGAAACGACGAAATCTACAATGCCGTTACCTTCAAGTTTCAAAGGGAAAATCGTTATAGTTGTACATATATATGCATGTTTTAATAGTTCCATACAACAAAGGTATCGTCATGGGTTATATATATATATATATATATATATATTATTATTATTATATATATATATTATATATATATATATATATATATATATATATATATATATATATATATATAGTATATATATATATATATATATATATATATATATATATATATATATATATATATATATATATATATTAGAGTCTATTATAGACATTTTTAACGGTACTTGTTACCCCCAATAAAATAGTACAAATACAAGGGTATCTCTATGGACCCAATAAAAAGACTTTCTATATAGATTTGTTAATATAGGTTAGGTTATATATATATATATATATATATATATATATATATATAATATATATATATATATATATATATATATATATATATATATATATATATATATATATATATATATATATATATATATATATATTATTTGTAAAGGTAATACCCTTGGAGTATTTCTTTTAGTTAACAAAAATTGAAAATTGTGTAAATATTGAGACTCAAGGATCCCTGCTTGTAGTACCTCCTTCTTCCAGCCACATCTATTTTGTGGAACTCCTTGCCTCTTTTATTTTCCTGCAATATTTAATCTTCCTCATTTAAGTCCCGCGTCTGCGCCTACCTGAGGGAATTGCGCGTTAGGCAAGGGACGGGGTGGGTTTACTTTCCATTTATTTTAATTTTTATTTTCATTATAAAAATTTTTTATTTAATTATTTATTTATTTGTTTTTATTTTTTGCCCTCCTTTTGAAAAGGGCATTGCCCGTGAGTGGTGGTATTATGTAAAAAAAAAACAAAAAAAACAAGGGTAAACCGGCAGATATGGTAGGTCGGGGTCTCTCGGCCTTCCGGAGAACGACAGGGTAGGACTATTTCCCCTCCTCCGGGGAGCCGGAACCCTGCCTTTGGTATTTGGGTGTCGCGGGGGTTTCTCCACCCCTCCCCTACGGGTATGGAAACGTCCCCCTCTGTTCCCGCTGTCGGCTCGAGCCCCTACTTTGCTGTAATACATTTACAAATAATATATATATATATATATATATATATATATATATATATATATATATATATATATATATATATATATATATATATATATATATATATATATATATATATATATAAATCAAACAAAAATTAACAAATGCCTAAACTAGAAAATCTATTTATATTCCATAGAGATACCCTGTACTATTTTTTTGGGTAACGAGTACCGTAAAAAAGGTCAATAAAAAAAAAAAAATTACCTTTCCTTGTCGTGCTGTTATAATGGCGTCGAAAAACAGTTTTTGGCAGATTCGTAACAATTTATAATTAAAAACTTATAACAACTTTTGTTTTATTTAGTATTAACATTTCATCTTTTTTTTTTTATTTAGTATTAACATTTTTATTTTGTAAATACGCTAATAATATATCATTTTCAAAAAGCTGCATTTTTTTTTATTTAGTATTAACACTTTTATTTGTAAATACGCTAATAATATATCATTTTCATTTTAAAAAAACTGCATTTTCGAGACATAAAAGAAACGACACCCTACTCAAAGAAGTTTCACGTTAAGACTAAAAGCCAGCTTATCGGTGAAGTCGGTAAAATTTTCCTTCCGCAGTGTAAAGTAAGACCTACAAGTAGTTTAATATATTTTCGAATTATAACTTCAAAATACTATTTCCCTATAATTTTTAAATTAATTTTTATATTTACTTTCATTTATAATAAATTAAAATTAAAAATTTACTTTAGATAAAAAGGTCAATAGCTATACTTTGTCCATATATATATATATATATATATATATATATATATATAATTAAAAATATATATATATATATATATATATATATATATATATATATATATATATATATATATATATATATATATATATATATATATATGAGGTCTGTCTGAAAAGTATCCGACCATATGGCGGAAAATAAGAGTTACGAATCTGTTGAGGTTCATTTCTTAATCCAGTTCAAAATAGGACCCTTTGGGTTCAACTTACTTAGTTCAACGAGTTTGTATTGATTGAACAATCTTTGGAATGCTCTGTTGAAATGGTGGTCTTCAACTATGTTGTCGCGGTGCGCATAATGTCATCTCGGCTGCCGAAGGGGTACCTTTCATTGGGGATTTGAAGTTCAGGAATAGCCAGAAGTCACACGGAGCCATGTCCGGAGAGTAAGGTGCCTGGCGAACGATTGAAATGCCTTTCTTTGCCATGAAATCCTGGATCAGAAGCAACGAAGGGGTCGGGGTGTTATCGTTATACAGTTTCCAGTATTGTGATGACAACGCTTACAACTAACTACATCGCAGAGACGACGGAGGGGGTCAAGATTCAAGATAGTACACTTTAGTTACTGATTGTCCTTCAGAAGCGTAATCGTGACGCACGATGCTACAGGAATCGAAGAAAACATTCGGCATTACTTTGGTTTTGCTCCTCAGGTGTCGCGCAAAAGCATTTTTGGAACAAATTTGGCTGCCACCCTGCACAATTCTAATTCATCCTGTAAAATTACATCAACACAATCTTTGGTGGTACCGATGTCGTCAACAATTTCTCTCATAGATAAACGACTAACTGTCATTATCAAGGATCTCACTTTCTCAATGGTTTCTGCATTCCTGCTTGTTGACGGCCTTACTGAACGATGATCACAAAGGAATTTTTTTATTTTAAAAACCATAATTTTATCAATCAATGACCCAATAATGAATTGTCATTTCGGAAATTAATTTAGTTTGACCTGATATTATTCCTTAAAAACCTTATATAAATTGCTAATGATAATTTTAAATTAGATTTTAATCTGTAACGAAACTTCTGAATTTAATGTTAACAAATAACTGAAATAGGAAGGAACTATTTCATATAGCGTAGAAAATATTGATACGCGGTCGAATGATTTAATTTTCATCAAACTACTTCATTTAATATAC
Organism: Trachelipus rathkii; assembly: GCA_015478945.1. Taxonomy (NCBI): domain Eukaryota; kingdom Metazoa; phylum Arthropoda; class Malacostraca; order Isopoda; family Trachelipodidae; genus Trachelipus; species Trachelipus rathkii. Next base: position 16,155 of record JABUQX010027431.1, on the reverse strand, counting down.
TTTACATCGCATATGATATACTTTACATCGAAACGCAATGCTATGAAATTGTTTGCTTCAGTCTGCATTGTTAAAATTTCAAATTAATATATTTAAAATAGTTACCCATAAGACATTTTATTTTATTTTCCTTTTTAATATTTTACAATAACTTTATAATTAATAATGAGAAAAAGTATAAGTAAAAAAATTCGTTATATCATATTAATATTTTTTTCAACTTCGCATTATATAGAAGTTACTTTTATTGACTGCGAGAATTAAATTAACAAAAATGGTATTTTGTTAGTGTGGCAAATATTATTGGTGTGATACTACCAAGACCATTTATATATATATATATATATATATATATATATATATATATATATATATATATATATATATATATATATATATATATATATATATATATATATATATATATATATATATACTGTATATATATATATATATATATATATATATATATATATATATATATATATATATATATATATATATATATATATATATATATATATATATATATATATATATATACAGTATATATATATATATATATATATATATATATATATATATATATATATATTTATATATATATATATATATATATATATATATATATATATATATATATATATATATATATATATATATATATATATATATATATATATATATATATATATATATATATATATATATATAAGAAATTTTACATTTCTTATGGAAGTTAAATATAACATGTAATGGATTTTACTTTGGCGTTGTACAATATGTTAGCAAGAAATAAAATATTATATAATGATGATGTAAAAAATTATATCATTGATGTTTCAATCACAGTGACGTAAAATTTTCATTCCTGAGAGGAACCGGGGTTGATGGAAAATTTTATGTCGACTTGATATATTTTTTTCTGTGCACTCTCAAATTGTGCGGCAATTTTTAAACCAGTTGTGCCAGTATTTTCTAAAAGTAACCCCCATTGTATCCTCATCAAAAGCCTGTTGAATCTTACGATATTTGTTTCTGCCTGCGCATCACCAAGCAACTGGTAAAATTTGATGCAGTATCTTTGCTCAACAAGTTCTGTCAGCTTACTCAAAATAAAATTCAGGCCTTCACACACAACACTATCTCACTCAGCAGCAACCTGACACCAGCTAACATGTCCGGCAAACCTAGCAAACAACAAGCGCATGCACGAATGTTCCATGCACCTTCCACTTCAGTGCTGCTAACCCAGTATATATATATATATATATATATATATATATATATATATATATATATATATATATAAAATATATATAGATATATATATATATATATATATATATATATATATATTTATATATATAAATATATATATATATATATATATATATATATATATATATATATATATATATATATATATATATATATATATATATATAGTATATATATATATATATATATATATATATATATATATATATATATATATATATATATATATATGAGAAGGAAAAGTGAAAGGGAAGGGGATCATTCAATCTCTTTAATGAAATCAGACTCCTTCTTTCAACAAATTTTTCTTCCTTTTAAAAGGAAGATAAAAATAAAGAAATAAACAAATCTGAAATAGATTTCGAATTAATACAAATGATTCCGCGGCAAACTCATCGAAACATTTCTCTCTCTCTCTCTCTCTCTCTCTCTCTCTCTCTCTCTCTCTCTCTTTAAAAGAGTGAAGGTAAAGGCGCAATGACGTTGAAGACTCCTCTTACCAAATATAAATGGGAAAGTATCAGAAAGCGATTAGTTTGTCAGTCTGTGTGGACGGTTTTATTATTGTTGATTTTGGGGGATTGATTCTCTCTCTCTCTCTCTCTCTCTCTCTCTCTCTCTCTCTCTCTCTCTCTCTCTCTCTCTCTCTCTCTCTCTCTCTCTCTCTTTCCTTACTTTTGTAGCGCAAACAACTTTAGTTAACCAAGATTATATACAGTAATATATATATATATATATATATATATATATATATATATATATATATATATATATATATATATATATATATATATATATATATATAAATTTTTTTTTATATATATATATATATATATATATGGAACTTGTCCTTTATAAGGATGTTAACCGATATATATTGAACGAACGATTTAATCGATTTTTTCGATTATTTCAAGGCAGTAGAGCGCAAAATTTTGCAGATTTTTTTTTTTTTTAACTAAACGAATACCCCAGATTAAACCGGGCAAAGATGGAATAAGTCAGGGTCTCGACTCACCGGGGACGACGGGGGCCCCTGTCCCACCGCCGTCTGGAGCCCCTTAAAAAATTCGATAAAAAATTAACATTTTCAAGGGCATGATAAAAAAACTTTGGCAACCAATAGAAATTGGAGTTTTAGCTAACACGTGACACTGTAGGGTTCGACGCGTAGGGTTCGTCGAATTTTCGATATCATGTCTATTTATGTAACATCCTTTTATATATATATATATATATTATGATATATTATTATTATATATATATATATTATATATATTATTATTATTATTATATATATATATATTATATATTATATATATATATATAATTTATATATATATATATATATATATATATATATATTATAAGATATATATTATATATTATTATATATATTATATATTATATATATACATATATATATATATATATATATATTATTATATATATATTATATATATATATATATTATTAAGATATATATATTATAAACATATATATATTATTATTATTATATATATATTATTATTAAGCATATATATATATATATATATATATATATATATATATATATATATATATATATATATATATATATATTATTATAATATATGTGTGTGTGTGTGTGTGTGTGTGTGTGTGTGTGTGTGTGTGTGTGTGTGTGTGTGTGTGTGTGTGTGTGTGTGTGTGTGTGTGTGTGTGTGCTGAAGCTTATGGTAGCTCAGTGGACTAAAGCGATTCTTTTATTCGTTCAAAGATCGTAATTTTCCTCTCACTCGCCCTCGGTCTGGCCACTTGAACGGCACAAAAAATTGCAGTCGGTAGAAGATTTTCTGTAATATTTAAATACAGTTTACGATATAGTGAATCACATTAATTTCAATACCCACACATCACTAAAAGCATAGCCAACACATACAACGGAACAATCTATTATAACATACAAAATAACACACTTTCCTATGCTTCTAGTATTAGAAGGTCCGCTTATTTGGATACGAACCAGGTCAAGGGTGGCTAGAATTTCCAAATGAGTTGAGCCGAAACAGACCTTGCTTTTAAGTCTAGATAATCTTTGTATTCTAATGCATTTGGTTAGGAAAATATGTAACACAATTTCCCTTGACCAAGATCCTACTGCGGTAGGCAGTGAACCTCCCAAATTCATGGGTTTGTGTTTCTGTTGGAGTTAACTAACTAGCTATATAATTGTACCTAACATAACCATACGAAAATTAATAACTTTTCCCCTATGTGTTTTCTTTGCTATGTGATATAATTAAGATAATAATATGTTTATATTAGTAAAAAAAATAACAAGAATATAATTTTTAAACAAATAAATTGATAACTTTTGGTACTAATCACAGACTATTTCGTCCAAATTGTTATTATCATTTTCAGAAAATGAATTATTTTAATTAATTATTATTAATTACAGATTATTATTTATTTGTTCTGTTTAACTTTATTTATATGCATTATTTATAATTTATTATTAAACTTCAATAACATCTTTGGCACAAAGTGGCGTCCCATGCCAGTAGTTACCCATCGATATTGGTATGCACAATGTATTAAATTTGAGTTTTTTTCGGGGTGGTTTCAGTTTCTATCCCACACCTCACCTGTTACCCCATACTTTTAATGACGTACTCTGGTCAATATTATTAGATTACGTGGTTATGACTCATCATTAAGGGGTCCCCCTATCCCCCCCTTAATGTTGTAATTTTCCCTACGCCCTTAGGATGTGTTAGAGAGTAAGTAAAGGGTCGAAATTTGGTATACTTATAGATGATTAGACTAGCTTACGGAAGCTTGTTGTAGCGGCATGGTGGTTTGATCTCTCAGGAGCTACTTCTTAGAGGATTGAAATCTAGTATACTTATAGGCGATGACGGGGTTACACGGGAATGCAGCTCCTTAAAGTTTTAGGATCGTCATTTTATGGGTTAGAGAGCTTCGAAAGGGTTGAAATTTGGTGTACTTACAAATGATGACACAACCTCGGCGAAGTCGAGATTGCGGAAGTTTGCTGTAGTGGAACTCTGGTTTGATCTCTGAGGAGCCACTTCTTAGAGACGTCGTATCCCTTTCAAATTTTTTAACAATCCTTCTTATGACGTAACCTCGTCGTAGACGTTACGTTACGTTAGGTTACGTAGATATAAATAAATAATGAGGACTTGTTTTTTTTAATACTTTGATAGGTGTGAACTCTTTTATTAAAATTCAGTTTTATTTTGACTTTTATAAAAAAAAAATATATTCGGATCCATTCAATCGATATGGATAAAACTCATTCACACATAATTGAGAATATATATATATATATATATATATATATATATATATATATATATATATATATATATATATATATATATATATATATATATATATATATATATATATATATAGATAGATAGAGGTCCCTATATATATATGTTATTAGTATATATGGTTTAATAAATAATACATAAGCCCAAACATCAGAAAGTCTAAATATGAACTTTATATAACTTATATAAAAGGAAAATATTTTTTATGCTTCTTTTGTGTGGGTTATAAACTCATCAATTATCTCGCTCATATCTTTATTAATATGTTTTTATTTTCTATTAATGCCAAATTTAGCTCTAATTTCCTTTTTTATTGAGCCGGTTTTGGCTCTCTATCACTTCCAATATATATATATATATATATATATATATATATATATATATATATATATATATATATATATATATATATATATATATATATATATATATATATATATATATATATATATATATATATATATATATATATATATATATATATATATCAGATGCGACTCCTGAACTTATTATTACATAATAAATATAAAGATTATGCAAAATTAAATTGAAAAATGTAAGAATAACCGCTATTAAATAACGCTTTTAATCCATTAAAAATGGCGGCAACTCAGTTTCCGCAATAAAATTTTGCCAGGATTCCAACAATGTATTCCTTTTCCCTGTAGCTATTGTAGTTTTTGAGATATGGATTGTGGCTCTTCTAGAGGCTGGCCATATATATATATATATATATATATATATATATATATATATATATATATATATATCTATATATATATATATATATATATATATCAGAGGCGACTCCTGCACTCCTGCACTCATGCTACTCGTGCTCAGCACGAGTTAACATTATAGAAAAGATCTATTTTTGCAAATTTCCTCATAATGTTACGATAAAATTTTCTTATTTTTTTGAAATTATTACATAAATATAAAAGATTATGCAAAATTAAATCGAAAAATATGTAAGAATAACCGCTATTAAATAACGCTTTTAACCCATTAAAAATGGCGACAACTCATGCCCGAGTCGAATGGCGGGGATGGTGTCTGAATTTACAGTACAAAAATTGTTTATAAATACTATGTTTATAAATAATATGTTTAAATACTATACATTATAAATAATAATTTTATAACAAGGAATATTTAATAAGACAAATAAAACAATTAAAAAATACTAAAATACTTAAGAATAATGGAAGGAAAAATATTATAGTTATTATAGTTATTATAAAATATTTTAAATATTATCGTTAACCATGAATCAACTATAGAAAACGTTTTACATAAGAAGAACGTTTTAGAAGGAATAACTCCAGTATTTAATATATATATATATATATATATATATATATATATATATATATATATATATATATATATATATATATATATATATATATATATATATATATATATATATATATATATATATAGAGAGAGAGAGAGAGAGAGAGAGAGAGAGAGAGAGAGCACGAGTAGTAAAAAGTTACTGGAGTCGCCACTGATATATATATATATATATATATATATATATATATATATATATATATATATATATATATATATATATATATATATATATATATATATATATATATATATATATATATATATATATATATATATATATATAAACCTCATCACCTACCACCCCTCCTTAATACCTTTTAGTGAGAACTCGTCGTAGTCAGAAAATCCACCCTAGAGCTTCACGGGATCGCGACGGACCCTCACTATGGCATCTCGTCAATGTAGGGTTCATTCTTTGGCCCAGGTGGGCCACAACCATACCCCCTCACAAAACCCCGTCATTCACTACTATTATGCATCTTTCTTCTCGCCTCTGACAAACTCACATTTCTCTCCTCCAGGCATTCCTTTACTGACTCAATCCACTTTTTCTTCGGTCTCGCAGTCGGTCGATTTCCAGCACGCCCACCACTAAACATCAGCTTAACAAACCGAATATCATCTATCCTTTCCACATGACCAAACCATCTAAACGTACTTTCATTTATTCTCTCATTTACCCCTTTCTTCACACCACACAACTCTCTAATACGTTCATTCCTCATTTTATCAATTCTTCTCACACCTAACATTGTGATTGTCCATCTGAACACATTGTACTTTAGATCTATACCTCTTATTCCAGACCATAGTTTCAATACCATATATTAACACAGGTAACAACATACCCTCATGTAAGGCCCTAGCGCTTTCAAGATTTAGTTCCTTAACACCCACTAACGATTTAACTGCACCAGCCACCTTCCTGCCATTCACAACTTTCCTACTACACTCTGCATCTTCCCTTCCCGTTTCATCCAACATATATCCTAAATATTTAAACTCACACTTGTTCCAGCTGCTCACCATCTAACATCAACTTCACACCGAGGACTGTCCTCACTCACAACCATTATCTTACTCTTATCTACGTTTACTTTCAAACCCCCTCCTTTTACACACCCTGCCAAATCTCTCTACCAATCCTCTCAAACTCTCTTCAGATTCGCCACGCAAACCCAAATCATCCGCATATAATAGGTAGGGCACCCTCCAACTCTTCTATTCTCCATCATTATAACACCATCCCCTGCCATCCCCACCTCTAATTCTTTCATAACCACATCTATATTCAAATTGAGTAACCAAGGAGTCATAATACATCGCTGCCTCACTCCGCTATTAATATTAAACATATATATATATATATATATATATATATATATATATATATATATATATATATATATATATATATATATATATATATATATATATATATATATATATATATATATATATATATATGTATGTATGTGTATATATATATATATATATATATATAATGTGTGTGTGTGTGTGAACTGTTTACTGTTACTTTGATGGACTTATTATGCACATGAATGTATCTTGTAGCATGCTTCTAATTGCAATTCCAAAAACAATCATTACTGCCAGATAAATATTGTCGATACATGATCATGTAATTTAATATTTGATTTTGATTACATTATTTTTTGATTTCCTTTTTAAGATTTGAAAGAAATAAAATTTGAAATGTCAACATTAAAAAAAATGTTCTACGTGACATCAACTAAGGAGGAAAGTAATTAATTCAAAAGTGTTGTAAAATATGTTGTGTATTTTACAGAAAAAAAATACCAGTATGTTATATACAGTAATACGATTTAATTTAATTATGTGTCATTTATGCGTGGGAGAGAAAATTCAGGACTAAATCCTTTCTTCGTTTAAGAAATTAATTTTTTACTTCTTGATCTTCCGCAGTTAATTTTTATCATTTTAAAGTTACACTATGCAATTTTTTGATTTAATCGTCACTTACAAGAATAACCTCTTCAAATTTCAAAGTAATGTCGTAAATGGAGTCATATGTTTATTTCTGAATATTAGATTATAAAGCTTTGGGTATAACCTTCTACTGTATCAAATATAGTATTCAAATAGACTAGGACTATATGATTATAAGGGAGTTATGTTTGTTTTTGAATATTAGATAATAAAAATTTAGGTTTAGTCTTTTACTGTATCAAATATATATTGTATTCAAATAGGTTACGACTATTTGATTATAATAATGAAATCATATGTTTGTTTCTGAATATTAAATAATAAGACTTTAGGTATAGCTTTCTACTGTGTCAAATATAATGTTCATTCAAATAGGCTAAGACTGTGGGATTATATTGTAGTCAATTGTTTATTTCTCAATATAAGAAAATAAGACATTAGGAATAGCTTTCTACTGTATCAAATATAGTGTTCGAATAGACTAGGATTATATGATTATAATGGAGTTATTTGTTTGTTTCTGAATATTAGATAATAAGATTTTAGCATAGGTGGGAACGATAACGAAAAATCTTATCGCGATAACCGATAAATCGATAACGAAAACCTTATCATCGATAACCGATATCCGATAACTTGTGATAAAAATATCGCCGATAAGGCGATAACCGATAAATCGATAAATCCAAATTTTTATGTATTTCATTTTATAAATAAAATGTTTTAAAAAAACACGACTTTGGTTTTTAAGAAAATGTTAAAAATAAATTTATTACACCTTTTCACCTATTTTATAGATTATAATATAAAATTTTCAGTTTTCTTTACCTACACGTACCCAGAAAATATGGGAATGTTGCTACTTGCTTTATATAACTTGTAAAACTTTGGATATCTTATTAAATAAATTTAATTATTTTTCCCTTTGCTTCTCAGTGTTTTTTTAGATAATAAAATTTTATTTTCTAAAAAGTGCTGCAGAACACATTCAATGTATGTAAAAAGCCAAAGATAAGGTTAATAAAGGATTTGAAATGAAATCAAAGAATTAGTTAATTACAATTTATCAATATAAAAATATAAATACTAGGTTCTGGCCTTCTGCAGCATTTGTATGTTCCCCTTCATAAACATGAGCATATTAAAGTTTTCATCTGACAGAGAATTCCTCTTGGCTCTGTAGATATCTTTGCCAAGGGAGAACAATCGCTCCACCGCAGCGCTAGACGGCATTGCAGTATTGTACCTTATAAAGAGATCAATGAGCACCTTCTCATTGTTAAAAGCTAGGTCTGACAGGCTGTCTGTCGATTTCGCCTGCAGCCACTTATTTACAATGAGAGCAGCTTTACTCTTGATTGATCTTTGATGACGTTGACCTTGAGTTAGTTCAGTGTAAACATCAGCATCACAGATGCTTGAGTAGTAGTCCTTCTCTTCCATGTCCTCTCCCTCGCTGCTGCTGGTACTGTTGGCGTTCTCGAGTTCTGTACGCCGCAATAACTCTTCCACCTTCTATATCGTTATAAAATATATATATATATATATATATATATATATATATATATATATATATATATATATATATATATATATATATATATATATATATATATATATATATATATATATATATATATATATATATATATAACAAAAGTTATCGCGATACCCATTATTGATAAAAGATTTTATCGGATAGCAGATAACCCGAAACCGTTATCGCGATAAATTATCGCCATATAGTTATCGGTAGTTTGGAACAAAAATTATCGCGATACCGATTATCGGTAAAAGATTTTATCGGATAACAGATAACCCGAAACCGTTATCGCGATAACGCCCACCTATGGATTTTAGGTATAGCTTTCTAATGTATCAAATATAGTGTTCAAATAGACTATGACTATATGATTTTATAATGGATTGATTTGTTTATTTCTGAATATTAAATAATAATACTTTGGGTATAGCCTTCTATTGTATCAAATATAGTATTTAAATGGGCTGGGACTAACTATATGATTATAATGGAATAATATGTTTGTTTCTGAACATTATTATAATAAGATTTTAGGTATAGTCTTGTACCGTATCTAATATAGTATATTCAAATAGGTTAAGACTATATGATTATGATGGAGTCATATGTTTGTTTCTGAATATTAGATAATAAGACATTAGGTATAGTCTTGGACGGTATCAAATATAGTATTCAAGTAGGTTAGGAGTCTAGGACTATATAATTATTATTGTAAGAGTTTGTTTAATTCAAAACTTTGTGTCAATAAGTTTTTTGAATTGCTTTTTAGGAATTAGACAAAAAATGAATTCGAAGATGAAGTGGAGGGGAAGGGTAAATTAAGGATTTTTAGGATCTTAGAAGGGTGAAAATGTATTTTGGTTTTTGTACATGTATTTATACATGTTTTATATATGTAAACTTGTATTTAATTTGTTCAGGGTATTTAAGCTTAAAAAGCTAGTGATGAAACATTTTTAATCCCAAGGGAAAAGTTCACTGTATAATGAAATTAATACACGTCAAAAAAATATCCAAACAAATATATATATATATATATATATATATATATATATATATATATATATATATATATATAAAGAGTTATATATATATATATATATATATATATATATATATATATATATATATATATATATATATATATATATATATATATATATATATATATATATATATATATATATATATATATATATATATTTGATATTTGCCATTCTAAAGAAATTTATTTTTTTTTTTTTATATTTTCTATTCAGGATTGAAAGGTAAACGTTTAGAAATTTATATATATAAAAGTTGAAAGAAAGAATGGCCCAAAAAAGGGAACATTGTTCAAGTTCTCAGAAGTAAATTTAATTGTCTGATTGCTGAAGATAAAATCAAAGGGAAAACAAGAGTTGGTCGGTTGGTTGAATCCCTCCGAAGGAGAACTCAAATGGAAATCAAAGGGAAACTGAGAATAAGAGCCACACACAGAGACAGAGAGTTATAGTCACTCGCCTTTTTATTATTGTTATAATATATATATATATATATATATATATATATTATTATTATATATGTATATATATATATATATATATATATATATTATATATATATATATATATATATATATATATATATATATATATATATATATATATATATACATTATATATATAGTTATTAGAATTTATATTTATATATTTATACATATATATATATATATATATATATATATATATATATATATATATATATATATATATATATATATATATATATATATATATATATATATATATATATATATATATATATATATATAAAGATAAATGACTATGTAATATATTTCTATTATTATATATATAAATATATATATATATATGCATGTTATGTACATATATTTATTATATACATGCATATATGTTAAATATATTTAAGGTACATATTTTAGCTGCCACCACTGCTGCACCACAAAGGTCCAATATTTGTTAAATCAACTCATATATTTGTAGTCACCATTCAAAACTAAGCAACTCCCAATTAGGCTGAATGATTGATTGATTGACGAGTAACTAAAATTTCAATTCTCTACTACATACCTATATATATATATATATATATATATATATATATATATATATATATATATATATATATATATATAGTTATATAGTTATTATATATATATATATATATATATATATATATATATATATATATATATATATATATATATATATCGTGTACTTATAAAAATCTATGACGCTCTTTTATATCACCAGTTTCGTCCTATAACTTTATTGCAACAGTACAAAAACATGCGGTTACTGGATGGCTGTAGTCTAGTAGTAGTTTTTCTAGTGGTAGTCTTTTCTATGTCACGCTTGTATAGTGCTATATCAGCAACGCAGGTTGCAGGTCGGATTCGTAGCTACTGTCCTGAGATCGAACTGAAAATGATTAACTTCTTCTGCGTATATATCTACTGCAAGGCTTCTATCGTATCGTACCAAAATTTGGAGGCGCGCTATGGTGACGCAATCTTCGTCGTATGACGAGGTTACGCATCCGTGCACCACCCCAGGGGGTGCTAGGCTCCCCCAAAATAGGAAATGCCCGTAAAGGCTGAAATTTGAAAGGATCTCGGCGCCGGAGTCGGATTCGGATTCGGATTCGGAGCCGGCACCGGTGCGGTGCCGAGTTAGTAAATATTTGTATAATATTAATAAAATATTTGTATCCTTATATTTGTTATCGAACCCGTAGATTTCGAATATGATGATTATAAGTTCGTAAAGGGTGTCTGGGGACCCCGAAGGGGGTCCCCAGTAGAAATGGACGGAATGCATAAGAAAAGTGGAGAAAGGAGTCGGAGTCAGAGAAGGAAGGAGTCTGAGTCAGAGGAGTCGGAGTTGCCGGCACCGGTGCTGGAGCCGGTGCGGTGCTGAATTAATAAATATTCGTTTAGTCCCATATTGGTATCAAAATATATGTTTATAAGGTCGTAGAACTCGAATATGAGGGTTGTAAGTTCGTAAAGGGTGTCTGGGGATCCCCCAGAGGGTGGGTGTCCCTAGAAGAAATGCACGAAGCGCAAAACAGAAGAAGATGGAGGAAGGAAGAAGGAGGAAGGAGGAAGGAGACTGAGAATGAGGCAGAGTTGGTACCAGCACCGGTGCTGGACCCGGTGCGGTGCTGTTAGCAAACATTCGTTTAGCCTCTGACTGACATTTCTATTTTCAAAATCTCGTTTTCTTTTATAAACGTCGACTAAAATATATTGTTTGCTATTTTATTTTATGTTTTATTTTACATTTATTCTTAGTGTTTAATTTTTGTTTTCAATTTAAATTTTTAATTTATTTTCAAATTTTTATTATTTTTTATTTATTTTTTAATTTATTTTTGTTTTATTTGCTTAAAACATTTTGTTTTTACTAAAATATTTATGCTTTTCATGTTTATAACGTAAAAAAATGCGTTTTTACACACCCTAAAGCAGTAAACCAGTAAATCAAACCACCCACCCTACCCTCCCCATCCCACACGTGATCTATTGATCTATTGATTCAAGTTATATTTTGTATAACAACACAAAACTTTTATTCTTTTTATGTTTATAACTTAAAAAATTTGCATTTTTACATGCCCTAAAGCAGTAAATCAGTAAATCAAACCACCCACCCTACCCTCCCCATCCCACCCGTGATCTATTGATCTATTGATTCAAGTCATATTTTGTATAACATAACACAAAACGTTTATTCTTTCTATGTTTATAACTTAAAAATTTGCATTTTTACATGCCCTAAAGCAGTAAATCAGTAAATCAAACCACCCACCCTACCCCCCCCACCTTGATCTATTGATCTATTGATTCAAGTCATATTTTGTATAACATAACACAAAACTTTATTCTTTTTATGCTTATAACTTAAAAATTTGCATTTTTACATACCCTAAAGCAGTAAATCAGTAAATCAGTAAATCAAACCACCCACCCTACCCTCCCCATTCCACCCGTGATCTATTGATCTATTGATCTGTTGATCTATTGATCTATTGATCTATTGATTCAATTCATATTTGTATAACATACAAAACTTTTATTCTTTTTATGTTTATAACTTAAAAAATTTGCTATTTTACATACCCTAAAGCAGTAAATCAAACCACCCCCCCTACCCTCCCCACCTCACCCATGATCTATTGATCTATTGATCTATTGATCTATTGATTCAAGTCATATTTTGTATAACATAACAAAAACTTTTATTTATTTTTATTTTATTTTGTTTAAAAATATATTTTTTACTAAACTTTTTATTCATTTTATGTTTATAACTTAAAAAAATTTGCGTTTTTACACCCCCTAAAGCAGTAAATTAGTAAATCAAACCACCCTCCCCTCTCCTCCGTCCCTCCTCCCACCATCCTATGATCTATTGATCTATTGTTTCATGTCACATTTCGAGTATCATTTTGAATAAACATAACAAAAAAAGTTCTTTATACACTGACCAACGAATATATGCTAACGTAACAAAGTTTTCACATTAATAAAGCTAACATAGCGTCATCTGAACTAAGAAAATAATGTACAACGACAAACCTAACACACCTTAAACACGAATAAACTGTTAACATTAACAAAGTTCCACACTTAACAACAGTAAAGTAACTAACATGGCATACAAAAACGTAACCTATTCACACTTTGTCAAGCATATCTCTAACATATTAATGTTAAATTTACATTAACATGGTAATATTTAACAAAAATTTATCATAACCTTGTTAGTTATCATACTGATCAATGAACATATGCTAACGTAACAAAGTTTTCCCATTAAAGCTTAAATAGTATCACCTGAACTACGAATATAATGCACAACGACAAACCTAACACACGTTAAGCAAGAATAAACTGCTAACATTAACAAAATTCCATACTTAACAACAGTAAAGTAACTAACATTACATACAAAAACGTAGCCTATTCACACTTTGTCAAGCATATCTCTAACATATCAATGTTAATTTTACATTAACATGGTAATATTTAACAAAAATTTATCATAACCTTGTCTAATTATCATACAGACCAACGAATATATGCTAACGTAACAAAGTTTTTTTACATTAACATAGTAATATTTAACAAAAATTTATCATAACCTTACCTAACTATCATAATTCCCAACGAATTGCAAACATAACAAAGTTTCATCCAAACATAGCATAAAAATAAGTTCTTTGAATAAAATATTAAAGTAAAGAGTAATAGCTTACTGATCCTAAGGAAGTAAATCAGTAAATCAAACCACTCGACCCCCTTCCTCCCCCCCACCCTTATATGATCTATTGATAACGACTTTGATTCAGGTCACATTTCGAGTATGATTTCGGATAAACATAGCATAAAAATAAGTTATTTATACACTAACCAACGAATATATGCTAACGTAACAAAGTTTTCACATTAATAAAGCTAACATAGCATAACCTGAACTAAGAATATAATGTACAACGACAAACCTAACACACCTTACGCACGAATAAACTACTAACATTAACAAAGTTCCATACTTAACAACAGTAAAGTAACTTTTTTCAAGCATATCTCTAACATATCAATATTAATTTTACATTAACATGGTAATATTTAGCAAACATTTATCATAACCCTGTCTAATTATCATACTGACCAACGAATATATGCTAACGTAACAAAGTTTTTACATTAACATAGTAATATTTAACAAAAATTCATCATAACCTTACCTAACTATCATAATCACGTAACCTCGTCTATGACGAGGTTACGTCACCACCTAGAGCGCGGCCAAATTTTAGCCCGATACGATAAGCCTAACCTGAGTCTTTCCAATGCTCGCCGAGCGAATTTGACCGAATTTGACCTTGGCGCTAAGAGGCAACACCCACTTAGGGGGTCCTATCGACACCAAAACTCGTCGGAAATCTGTTTACCACAGCAACTAACATTATACCAAGTTTCCAAACGATACAATAACTCCAACATAGAAAAAAATCTACTACGACCAAACTGCTATCAAACTACTACCTGGCTAGAGCAACTTCAATTTTGTAGCAGTATTTTTGGGAATACTTGATATATATATATATATATATATATATATATATATATATATATATATATATATATATATATATATAGAAATATATATATATATATATATATATATCTCTGTTTATATATAAATATATATATATATATATATATATATATATATATATATATATATATATATATATATATATATATATATATATATATATATATATATATATATATATATATATATATATATATATATATATATATATATATATATATAAATATATATATATATATTTATATATATATATATATATATATGTGTATATATATATATATATATATATATATATATATAGTATATATATATATATATATATATATATATATATATATATATATATATATATATATATATATATATATATATATATATATATATTTATATATATATATATATATATATATATATATATATATATATATTGAAGTGGCTTGCTTTTACCACTCTCAAAAAATACTTTAATAAGTTGGTTAACTGAATTATGAGAATAAGTTTA
>JABUQX010027430.1:30000-51722 GCA_015478945.1 Trachelipus rathkii | reverse complement strand
ACCATTATGTGTTACAGACATTTCTGTTGGATACAATATATTGATTGGGTAATGAGCTATATTGCCATCACCCCTTTTTAGCATCACGGTGCGTACACAGTTGTCTGCACCATGTATTAGCTTTATAACTCTACCCAACTGCCAATATGGGCGAGTTTTGGTGGCACTTTTTATTATACCCACATCACCCACCTTATGCGGTTACCCAATCGTTTGATATTAAATCATAACTCACTTCACGTAAACTTAAGATATGTTTCATACCAAATGTGCGAAAGTGTTCAAATTTTTGCTGCAGAAATAGCAAATGATCATTTAGCTGTTTATGTGAAGCAGGTTCTCCTTCCCACAAAGGGTCATCCGGATCCTCATCTGTTTTCACTGTTAGTGAAGCACTTCCATGTAGTTTCAAAAATGAGTTTGGAGTCAGAGGTACTAGATCCAGAGAGGACTCCACATAGGTCAGAGGCCTGTTGTTTATTGAATTTTGAATGCTGAAAAGTAAAGAAATCATATCAAAATAATTTAATTTAGAACGACCTACTGTTTTGTAGATGCAATTCTTCAGGATACGAAGCATTCTCTCCCATGCAGAACCCATCCACGGTGCGTACAGAGGCAATCTTACATGTTTAATGTTGCTGATTCTCATATGCTCCTGAAATTCATCTGAAATTAAAGAATTTTCGATAGCATTACCCCCGAGAGCAAAAGTTCTGGCATTGTCAGAATACAAAAAATCAACAATTCCATAAATGTTTGTTAAACGCATGAAAGATGATAAAAATGATTGAGTGGACATATCAGGTAATAGGTCTAAATGAACTGCACGTATACTCAAACAAGTATAAATTAATGTATACATTTTCTTTTCTACAGAGCCGTCTTTTATCCAAAAATGAGAGGTGAAATCAACTCCAGTATGCTTAAATGGTCTGAAAAAATCCATTTGAGCTTGTGTGTAATTTGTAAATTTAGGATAATTGAAAGTAAAAGAATTATATTTTTTGCAAATAAGACACGACTCAATGATGTTTTTGACTGTTTGACGTGCTTTAGTGATCCAAAACCCTTTCAAACGTACCATATTTAATGTAGTTTGAAGTCCCAAATGTTTGCATGCAAGATGACAATCAGAAACAATGAGCTTTGTGAGATGGTATTTTTTGCTAAGCAAAATAGGATTAGTAATATTATAATCATAATAATTAGTTTTAGCTATTCTACCTCTGGTTCTTAAAAAACCATTGTCATCTAAAAATAAATTTAATCTTTTAACCAATTCTGGTACTTTGTCAGAAGGTGATTTTAAGATCTATTCCTTTTCAATCAACTGTTTTGCATTATTTTTTAACCAATATTCTTTACTTCTAAGATGAAATCTTTATTTTGTTTTTTAGTTTTGAAAATGAATTGGAACACGTATGCTGTTACTCTATGTAACTTATGCAAACTTGAAAATTTATTAATATCCAAAATATGTTCTACAGAATCATTTTTTAATACGATATTGGTTACGGTATGTGTATCGATTAGCATTTTACTTTCTTCCGATAAACATTTTAATTCATGCTTGGGCCATTGGTTTTTATCTAATGAAAGCCAAGATGGTCCCTTTTCCCATATTTGAAATTTAATTGGAAATTCCCTAAAGGAAATCCTATCCTAAATCGCGGGGATTGGTGTGGTGGTGAGGTCTCTGCATGAGAGGAAAATAACGTTGAACTAAAAATTCCTTTATTATTTCCGATTTTTTATTTTTTAATATCGGCAATTCAACCTATTTTCTTATATAAATGTTTAGTTTAACTTTAGGAGATAGAAAGCCATAGTAATATTATTGAGCCATCGACAAATATTGTTTATTATCTTTAAATGTTATAATTGAAAAGTAGAAGATTTGAGGAAGACATTTAAATGCCAAATATACTGCCAATAACTCAAGAGTAGGCAAACTTCTATTGTTTAAGGAGCTACCTCTTGCTTTCGATAAAATATGTATTGATTTATATTCAGAGCAATATACAATTACAAAAGCCAATAAGCAGGATGCTGAAGCATCACAAAATATATTTAACGTAGCATTGTTATTATAATCGAAAACAAATCGATTAAATGAAAGATTTTTAAGCAAGATCAAATCGTTACTCAACTTTCGATATTGTGCAGAAATATCGGAACTTACTTTCTCATCCCATTGAGTCTGAACCTGCCAAGTTTGTCTCATCAGAAGCCTACCCTGTTTAAGTTATCAAGGCAAAATAATGACAGGTGGATCAAAACCATGGATATTGGGACAAATCACGTATTAGGTTTCAGATACTACTGCTATATGTTGAAATTATCAAAAGCCATTGTATCCGCTTCCATATTATATAGATATCCCAAAATTCTTTCGTTTTCACAACCATGCATCTCAGCACGGTCGTCTTCTATCATGAGGTCTTTGAGCCCTTTATGATTCGTATTCCAGGAACGTAAATAGAATCCACCCTCTTCCATCCTTTCAACCGATTCTCTGTAAAGGGTTTCAAGAATGGTTTCATCTGAATGACTATAAATGAGATTGTCTACATAAAGAAAACTTTTTAAAACAAAAGAAAAAAGATCATTAGGATACTTATCTGTGTGATATTTGATGACGTAATTCAAGATGAATGGAGAAGAAGCCATACCAAAAATAATCGTGGCATATCGATATGTGATTAATTCTTGATTTTTATAATACCATAGGAATGCCAATCGATTTTGTCGTCTCTAAACTTTTAATCTGGATCTGAAGGAAAGGCAGATCTTACGTCTGAAACGCATAACATACTTTGTTACATCTAAAATGGGCCAATATTTTAAATAAAGAACTCATAAGATCAATGCCGAAGAGCAGCTTCATTCAGTAGATACCTAGGATGGATTTGCGTCTGTTTAAGGCTACAATTAATTATCGTATCTGCTTTAGTAGTTGCCTGTTGCACCTTCCTTTATTATTGTCTGTGGTGGTATCCAGACATAATTTTTAGTTGGTCACCTTCATTTAATTGTTGTGTGAATGCTTCAGAATATCGATCGATTCCTCCTAATCTTTTAAATTTTTATACACTCGCTTTAACTGCTGAATTGGTATGTGGTTAGCTTAGGGGTACTTTGTTAATTTTGTCCTTGTACCAGGGTAACTCTACATAATAATGACTATCATCACGCAGCTCTATATTCTCTTTTCAAACTCGTGTATGAGTTTTTTTAATCGTATATCAGCTGATATCATTACTATTCAACAATAACCTATAGATTCTAAAAACTATACAAATTTTTTCTAAACATTAAATCTAAAGTCTGTATTATTTTTTACCAACAATTCAGAGGAATATGAAATAGAAATAATAGATTTTATGTCATGTACTAACTTAGAACAATTATTATATTTTCTTGATTGTCGATCTATGGAGTTTCGATATTTTGATATAGAAGATCGATTATTCATAATCTAGTCATGACACAGGCGACTCTTCCTGAGTTGCAGTTTCATGATCAGGCATATTTGACTGATCTTCATTTAAGAAATTTCTGATATCCCCTAAGGGAATCAAACCATCACTTACCTCGATAGCTGTACCTTTCATGCATTTAAAAGTAAACTTGCTATAATGCTGTAAAATATCGACCCCTATTAATCCTTCGATATTTTCAAATTTGTCATTTCGTACGTTTGTGAGAAATTTATTAGATAATTTATACTTACTCATTTTCATGTCATGAACAGCCTGATCCAAACCTTTCACTGAAAAGTCAAGATCTACGTCATCAATGAAAAAAGGAAGCTTTAAAATTTTATCTTCTATATGGGTGTCTATGTAGACCCTTTTTAATATTTTATGATGTGACCCTGAAAATGTTTTTATTTTATTAGTGCTATCTTTTACACTGTTTTCATCAATTTGCAGTTTCCGCAAAACACTAGGCTTTAAAAAACTACATTGTGATCCTAAATCTGTGACACAATGTAAAATAGCATTTTTATTTTTATTTTTAAGTTTTATAGCAATATTACTTACAAGTTTTCCCTGTATCTTCTGATTTGATGTTTCTCCAGCTCCGGCTCCACCTTTTCTCACCAATCTCCTGAAGAGATTTACTACATAAAGCTGTAAATATGAGAGTGAGAATTACAAATGAAACAAGGATAACGTAATTTATTTTGAAGACCATAACACGAGGAAGCAAGGTGTTTATCGCTACTACATCTGTAACATAAGCCCAGACTCTTACATTGAGCAACTCGCTCTTTATTGGTTGCATAATTATTACACTTAAACATAGAATGTTCTTCTTGACAAAATTTGCAAATCTTTTTAGTACTCAAATTAACCTGGTTTTCAGCTACAACCTCTTCCCTATTGCTACTAAAATTAACATTAGTTTTATTTTGGGATTTAGCTTTTACGTTATTTGAATTTTATTTTGGTTATTAATAATAAGTTTATAGCAAAAAAAAGATAGGTTTCTGAATTCTTGTTTAGAAATATTTTAATATTTCAAATGAATAGTCAAAAATGTGATTAATAGATGGGTACATCGAACTACATTTATTAACGAGTTCTCGTTTTAATGAAACAGGAAGTTTGCTGAAAACTATATTACTTAATAATACGCAACCCGGAGTTTCGGGAATGAAAAAATCTAAGTTGAAATTTTGTAAATCGCATGTCATAGCTCTGACGTCATTTAACCATGTGCGTGCTTTCTCATACTGATATTCATCAATATTGGGAGCACGAGTGATTTTAGTTTAGCAAGTTTAAAGCTATGACATAATTTTCATTGGTATTACTTAAATGCTGAATGACTTGAAAAGCATAATCTTGCAAATATGATATCTGTTTGCAAATATGATTAAGAATGGACAATTTAGCCTTTATCAGTCATGAAGACTTACATCCACTTAAATTATCGAACTGTGAATAAATGCATTAAATTGTCCCTATCTCTCATTGGCCGTGAAAAATCATGCATTTCAATGGAGGAGGGTTAGGTTCACGTTTTAATGGCAAAGCATTTTCTTTGAAGCAATTATTCTTGAATATGTTGTTCAATTAATTTTTGCTTAAATTTTCTACTCCACTGATTTAATTTAATTATTTGGTAGACAAATTGCCATGCTAAATTTCAAGAGAAACCTCATTTAATTACATGTAAAGAGACTTTATTATAAACCTGCATATATTAGTTTCATTTATCAGTAAATTAACCATAAATTTTCCTTTGATCGAAACAAAGCAATTTTCTGATGTTTTCATCCAATTTAGTTTGCGTGTCAACATTAAATTTATAAATAGTTTTAAGAGCATTTGTTTATTTTCGCTAAAAGAAGCTGGTTTGAGAATAAACTCTTCGTTTTCTAATTTTAACACTTTTCAAAGTTTCGGCATATTTTTTCTGCGGAAGATTTTCGCTAGGTTTAACCTGCGAAATTTCTACAAGCCATTCTGAAATAATTTAAACCATTAAAATTATTATTTTAGACAATGAATTTATAGCCCACAAATAATTTAAATTTAAAATTGACAATCTTTTAAATTTCCTATTGTGATAAACCCAAACAAGGACCGTACGCACTCAATCGAGAGAAAAAATAAAGATGAAATAAACGCAACTTTTCTAATTAATTTATGTAAAAACTATTTTGATATCTGAATAATGAATTTCATCTAAGTCTCTCGATTAAAAGCCCGATCCCAGTTTAAGTTTATTGAAGAGCGAAGTACAGTAGAAGAGGAGAGACCAAGAGAAGAAATGTTTATTAAAACATATATATACAATACTATAAATAGCTACATCATTTATAAACTTCATAACCGCGCTTAACGTTCTCGGTACACGTATATAAGATAAGTAGATTTGTTAGCGCATCGATTTAACTTCCATCTTAGGACCCCACTGAGGAATAATACGACGCCTCACCGTGCAACAACTATTCACAGGCAGTATTTGTTCGACATCACAATATAATCTATATAGTTAATTAATGGTTTATGAATGAGCAACTGACAATATTAATAAGTGCACTAAATTATAATGAAGAATGCTTGAGACGAACATATCTTACCTGCACTATCTGTATGATTTGAAATTAGAAAAGTTAGTCCCTTTCTAATGCGCAAGGAAAGTGCGATTGTTGCATCTCACTTCCTCGAGTTAGTTTTGTAAGTAGTCACGACCTATACATTCCTCTAATCACAATTGCTCAATAGTTTGAAGAAAAGAAAACCCCACACCCGGGTTCGCATAAAGATCACGGCGACACTCACTTCTTATCTCTTTAGTCCCTGCTTGCCTTTGGTTTTTCTCATCTTCTCTTTAAAATCCGCTTTTCGTCTCGGTTCTTCGTGAAAGACGGCACAAACTCACATGAAATAGATATAAATATTATTAAAAAATGGGAACACTGCCCATATGATCCGACCAAATTGTTCTGATCTGTTACGCCGTGCATTACAATAATTTTTACTAATAGAAAAAGTCTTCAACAACAGTAAGTAATAAAAAGAACCTTTTTTCTGACAAATAATCGCCTTTCTGAAGTAACATTTTTCTAGAGTGGCTTGACTTTGTCTTCAGCTGATCTTCTTTCGTCTTCTTATATTAATAACATTGATTTATGAACATGAATGAGAAATGAAATATTTATATATATTTAGCATGATAAGTATCTATATATATATATTTTTACAAGTATATATATATATAAATATATAATATAGTATATATTAATAATAATAGATACAAAACATATTATATATATTATATTATATATATATATAATTTATATAAATACAAAATAAATATATATATCTATATCAATATATATATATACATATAGGCCCTGTTATGTTTTACCATGATTGAATGGACGTGAAGTTTGTGTAACAAAGCGTGTTATGAGAGGTATTTATAGTTTGAAGGATTGAACGGAGAACAATATTGTGTTTAGTACCCTCTAATAAGGGTTAAGGGGGAGATAAAAAAGTAACTGTAATATTATAGGAGAGGGTAATAGTCTCTTTGAATGTTGTTCAAAAAGATATATGCTGGTATTTTTTGAGTCAAAAGAGTGCATCAAATGTCGAAATGAATGAAGGAACTGATCTGGGGAAAGAACAAGGGTGCGTTTAGAAGTGTGGTAGAGGATGATGTGGATCAAAATCATGTACCATTAGAAACAAATGTTGAGGATAATGAGGATGGAAAAGAAGAATTAAATCTGTATATTTAGCGATTTATGGAATTTCGCACAGGCGCTATAATAGGATTATTGGAAGCTCTTGGCAAAGTGTTGTGATATGTGTTGGTGTAAGGTTGAAGGGATCAAAAAGTATGTATGACGGATAGTTGAAGCGCTGTGTATATAAAGAGAGTCGGAAACAAGTGATTGGTCTTAATATTAATAGCGGAGTGAGACAGGGGATGTGCTATGTCTCCTGCGCGATAGTTCAATTTGAATATGGATGGGTTATGAAACGAATTAAGAGGTCAGGGGTACCACAAAGATTATAGAATTGATGCAGAATGGAAGAGAGTTGGAGGGTGCCCTACTATATATCATGAGGATGATTTGGTTTTGTGTTGGCGAAATCTAAAGAGAGATCACCGTAGGAGACTGGTAGCAGGGAATAATTGGTAGGCGGTTTATAAAACGAGGGGTTTGAAAGCAAACGTAGATAAGAGCAAAAGGTTATGGTTGTGGGTGAGGACAGTCTTCGGTGTCACCCAATGTGAAGTTATGTTAGATGAGTGAACAGCAGGAAAAAGTTTTAAATATATTAGGGATATATATAGTTGAATGAAAAAGGAGCGATGATGAGAGAGTGCAGTATGAACAGTTTGTGAATGGAGGGAGGGTGGCTGGTTGTCAATTAAATCGTCATGTTGGGATGGTAAGGGACTAAGTTTTGAGTGCGCTAGCGGTCCTTACCTAAGGTAGTGTGTTTACCCGTTCAGGTATAATGTATAGTAGTGAAGATTATTGGTATGATAAGAGGCTTATAGATCTAAAGTAAACATGTCGCTCAGATGGACAACCTAGTGTAAGCAGGCCGTTCGTTTAGGTGTAAAGAGAATGAATAAAATGAGAGTCATGAAACGTATTCAGAGTTGTTTCGGATGTGGAGAAAGGGGTAAATGAGAGAATTAATGAAGTTACGTTCGAGATGGTTACGATCATGTTGAAGGACAATGGATGAAAGTCGTCGAGATAATCGGAACTTAAGTATAGTGAGAGTGTGCCATTGGGAACGACCGGGATGGACACTCGAGACCAAAGAAAAAAGCTGGATTGAGTCAAGAAACATGCCACATGCCATGGACGGAAAGACGAATGGGTTCTGCAGAGGCAGAGAAGAGGGTGCCATACAAGAGTGGATGGCGGAGGTTTGCTGATGAGTATGGGTTGAAGCCACCTGGGCCAAGAACATTGAAACCCCACATTGGCGAGATAGTCATAGTGAGGGTACATCACGGTCCGTGAAGCTCCTAGGGTGGATTTTTCTGACTGCGCGAGTTCTCACTAATTGTAATAAAAGGGCGCGGTAAGTCTGGGCTTTCTTTTCTACTTGCTTCATATTCTATTACTATTTTCTTGCTTCCGGGTTGCATGGTTACGCACTATTACTCCCAGTCTCTTGGGGAGAGCACATGGGTGAAAGATGTGATGTATGATGATTGATGATGATGATGAATATAATAGTAATATATATATACTATATATACGTTATATATATATCATATATATTATATATATATATATATATAAATTATTATATTATATTATATATATAATAATATATTATATATATATATATATATAATATATATCTATATATTAATATATTATATTATATATAACCACTAACAATTATATATATATATATATAATATTATATATATATATAGATATATAATATATATACTATATTATATATATATATATTAATTATATAGTTATATATCGCAAGTTTTCAGTTAAATTACTTTACTATGTACTCTGTACTATGACTACCATGTACTTGTACTCTGTACTTTACTTGAGCAAAAATTCTAGAAGTACTTGTACTTGAACAATTCTAGGAGTACTATGTTTACTTGTAACTCTGTACATCAAAAATGTACGTGAACCAAGCCCTAGTAATGACCTATATATATATATTATATATAATATAAAATTTAATAATAATATTATATATTATAATATACTTATATATATTATATACTATAATATTATTACTATAATTATATATGTTACTATATATATACTAATCATATATATATATATATATATATAATTTATATATATATATATATATATATATTATAACTATCTACCAATAATATATATACTTTATATCATATATATATATATATATAAATATATATATACTAATAATATATATATTATATACCCTATATTATATAATAATATATAATATAATATATATTATATATAATATATACCACCAATATATACCTAAAATTGCAATATACATAATATATAATATATATATATAAATACTTCTACTACATAATATATACTTATAATATATATATATACTATACTATATATACATATATATATTACTATCATATACATATTACAATATATATATATTAGTATATTATTATTCACGACTTGAGGAGAAATATTTTCGATGCCTTTTCAAATCTGTGGAGGAAATATATTTCGTGATGTAGCTTTTCCTGCTTTCATTGGCTTTCATGCTTGTAAGCACAACTGCAAGTGGGTGGTTTGAATTCTTTAGACCTTGGATTCATGACGATATAGCAAGATGGGAAAACAAATACCCGACATGCTCAGCGAAGATCATCTAGGAGTTCTGTGCTGACTCTTGAGGGCGTCATCAACCATGACAAGATGTGTCTGGCACTAGCATTTTGGAGCACGGATATTCCTTGATCTGAATAACAAACTGCACAAAATAATAGCGCGCCGCAGCTAAGAGTGCATACGTTACCTTTAGAAGTTAACAAACCCGAGTTAGGAACTTGATTTTCTAATCAGATTCACTCACCCTCAAGGATGAGTCTTAAGGAATCACCCTTCGGCTGTTCCAGATGAAAAAAAATAAGATAATAGAGTGCAGCAGAGAGGATAGGAATAGTAGCCGAGAAGAAGCGGACAGACATCCTGAGATTGGAAGGCAAAATAGGCCAACTGTAAACAACATTGGGAGGTGAGCAACTAGATAGTGCGACCGGAATGACTTGAATCAAAACGTTGCTTTAGACTTGCCTCTGTATGTATGAAATATTCAAAAAACCCCATAATAGCTACTAGAAGGGCACATGCTGAGATACGAATAACGTGACTTCTATATTCCTCTGCAGTACGGTAGCCAGTAGCTAGCACAGTCACATGGTAGCAAGTGATAATAATTTTTGTCCCGGTAGTAGTGATGTGTGTAACCAGTACGAGTAACTATTAGTCATCTATTAGCGACATAAAAAAAAGCACGAACGCTGTATACAACCATACATTTGGCATTGTTGTCTGACGCTTATTCTACCTATAGGTCTACACTGACAATATAATTATCCGTGTTCTACGCCATTACCACTACACTATTTACAGACAACTGTCGCCCTTCCAGTTGCCATTTCTATTTTTAATCTTTTTCATATTACCTGTTTTTCCAAACGTATGACGCCGTAACCCATACTCGTCGCATAGATCTTTCAATTTAAGTCCTTAAACGGATTATGATTTTATTCATAAAAAAAATTATTATTAAAGGTCTTTTGTAACAATATTTATGTTTTATTATTACTTAGTCAATTTCGTTTTTACATTTAAAAACACACTTTCTTTACTTACTATAATGCAACTAAGTCAATAAGGTAGTAATGCAATCACTCTATACCCGCCCCCTTCCCGCAGGCCATGTGTTATTGCTTTAGTGCTTAAAGTTATATTTTAACACAAATTACAGTTTTAAGAAAATAATTTACATTTTATAAAAATATTGGAAAAGTTTCCTAAAAGTAATCCAAATGCCAGCTTATTCTCTATTGACCAGTGTCTACGTTTGGTTTATGAGTTAGGGTCGTAGGTCGCAAACCCACATAGCCTCTTCCGCCAGAACCAGCATGGGCCTATTCTCGCTGTTGCTTTAGACTGCTTATATAGTAAATATTATTACTCAATTTTGTGAATCAAAAGGTCATTGATTTGTCTCAACATCGGAATATCAAAAAGTGTCGTTACATGGCAAAATTTACACGCGCCGAGGAGGCACTTCTACTTTTCGCACTATAGTTCTATAGCTGTTCACCGATTTCGGTTTTTTGTAGAAATGCCGACAGGCTGTGAGGGAATGATAGGCATAGCAGATGAATGATGATTATTACGAAAGCTGATTGCCGTGCACTCACTCACCAAGGATTGGACGGCTTACGAATAAAAATTTGATAAAAAGCAGATGAACAGTTTAAAAATTTATTTCAGTTTCGTAATGTGTGTCATGGCGTAAAGACGGTCTTCATAGGCTGATGACGAATGAAATAAAGTTCGATGTAATTTTATGCATATATATATATAATTATATATATACATATATATTAATATATAATATATAGTTATCTATATATATATATAACTACGCACACGCTATGATAACAAAAATCATACTTCACTCTAGAATATATCCTTAATAAACACTATAGTATATACTATACTCATCGCGGTAGTGAATACTAATATAACCTCCTCGACATTGTAAATTCAAAAAACATTAATGTTAAACATTGTGGCATGAAAATCCCCAACCGGTTACCGCTACCATTAATTTCGAATGTTTCCGTATCCATCCGCTCTACATCCCATTCGTTATAACAGAGATCACCCTAATTAGAGCTGCAAATAGCAAACCTTATTGCCTATATAAAACAGACAAAGGCCTATTTAAAGCACCGTGAACTATTTCCACCTACACCAAACACGCGAAAGGCTTACTTAGTAGACTTACAGCATTAGTCCGCGTGAATACATTGCATCTTACCAAGAAATTCGCTTTAATGAATTTAAAGCGTGGAAGGATTATCAATCTTCATGCTCAAGACACAATACTCAGTGGAACCACGGACATAAGAATAACACTCATGAAATGATACCACAGAGATAAATATATTGTTAACGCTGAATTCTGCGATGCATAAACTTTAAAATGAAGGTATAGCTGCACAACCTGCACTGTACTTACTCACATCATTTAAATTATATTTGTATTTTTTTAACACAAAACATTTTTCATTAGAATAAGTATAACAAGTATTTGAGACATGGGTCTTTAAACACCAAATAGCTGTTATTGCTCGAACAAGAGATATGAGTCAAATCAAAGTGTTAGCTACTCAGATGTTTCATATTCAAGAAAGAGACTCTTGACAGTATTATAAGAAGTCAACATCTAAGCACAACGTATATTTAGTGTTGCGAAATCTCTCATCCTTAAAACAACGTATAGAGTTCTGCTCCGTACAAATATTTTACATAACGAAATAGAAACTGTATAATACCTGAATAATGATTACTTTAATTGTAAAGTATTTACCTCTTATAAAAATTAAAAATCTTAGTAAAAATGCATCCATACGCAGAGAATTAGTAAATTTATACGCATTCGATCTTACAGGCCTGCTATCTTTCACGCACAATAGATAGCCGTAATCAGGTTAATGAACATTTTAAAGAAAATGGACCGTTATTGTTAAGTCTCACCTTTGGAGCAAGTCTGCAATCTCCTATCACAGTCTTGGTTTATATCTGGAACATCCTCAGCTCATCGAGATTGATAGTGTTTATATAACTCGAATTAATTTAAATTATGAATTTGAAGATGAAATTAAAGTATCATGTCAAAATATGGACAAAAATTTACAAGGGGCCATTCACTATAATAAAATTGGGTCCAGTGAAACTGCAGGAAGATACTGGCTTTAATGTACTTAACACATTCGCACTCGTCACATTACTACTGCGTCCACTTGAATAGTTATATATAGGATAAAAATGATTTTTTACTTATGATTTCTCTGCATTTAAAATTCATCTTGAGTAATCAAATTACAAAATTTTAAAATAATTAATAATTTAACTAAAAATGTAAATGAATATAAAACTCTTTCATTTAATCGCCTCCTTTATCTGTAATTTTTTGCTTATTGTATTTATGTTCATTATAAGTTTTTATTAAACAATGTTTGTTAATGAATTTGTAAATGTATTTGATGCTTAAAATTTATAAGATTAATTGATATAGTAGGTTTCTAATTATGTATAATGCACTTTGAAAATCGAAATACTTGTTTTTACTCTCCTTAAATAAGGTTATTCTCATGGAACTAATATATATATATAATATATTATATATATATATATATATATTATATATATATATATATAAAAATATATATTATTATAATAATAATAATAATTCATTATCAATCATAACCCATAAGAACAATGTTAATGTGTTCAAATGTAAAAGAACTCAAAAAAGCATAATAGATTTATTAAAATGATTCATTCATTTATATTTGGAGTTTTTCCTGAAATTAATGAAGCTATGACGTCACGATTTTTTATCTCATAGTTAAAGTTATATTGCGCTCCAAGATTGAAAGGGCTCCGAAAATTATTTCCCCCTCATTCATTAACTGGACTAGTACCTTAATATTATAACCTACCATTAATATAAATTACAACCTAATTAATATTATATATCTATACCACATAATAACTATATTATAATAAACATATAACCTAATATACTATAATACATACCAATACTTATAATACACCATAAATACTATAACCACATATATAATATAATATATACATATATATATATATATATATGAAATAATGTATTACCACGACTACGATTTTTATATACTGTAAAGGGGCGAGGAATGAAATGAAAAAAGTACAAAAAGGTCATGGCCGCTGATACCAAAATTGGCCGACTTGATGTGTCTCTAAGAAAGCCTTGAATTAAAATTACGGTAATAAGAATGCGGGACCCTTAGCTCCAATGGCTCGAAAGCGATTGTAAACCATCAAAAAGGACGATAGTTCTAATTCTTCTTGTGGAATTTGTAATTTTACCTGTTTATACACATGAACGTATGTGCGCACTTACATAGCAATAGCCACTCATGTATGTAAACATGTGCACACATGTTCGTATATAACGTGTGCATAGTTGTATACGTCTAGTGCCTATTAATACTCACGATGTACAACTGTCTAGAGAAGTTAGTAAAAGGTAAAGCTGCCTCTGTTCTAACTTTTGTCATCCTTATTAAGACTTTAAACCAGGGATCCTGCACCTCCGTTTTAAAATTACCTAACAGCCTCCGAGTCTGGCTCTGAAGCCTTTTATTCTTTACTGTAGTGATTTTTTTCAGCTTCGACTCTACCTAAAAAAATTAATTTGCTCCGTCAGCAGCGCTGGCTTCCACTTTATAATATAGTTTTCTTGCTTTATTTTCCTTATTTATTTAGCAAATTATTTTTTCAGCATTAATTACATCATATCATTCTAATTAATCATTTCCAAACGAAGATTAATATAGAGATTAGACAATAATGTGAACACCATGTTAAATATTGCACATTTTTGATGTTAGCAGCATATACGGAGCGACGTGTATTTACTTAGCAGTTTAAGTTTTGAGTCTTCTGATTTCTGTGTTTAACACGCTTTACTTTACGACAGTTATAAGCAGATAGTTAAATGTGTGATCTGTCAGACTTAAATGAAGGCAAATCGTTGGTGCCCAGTTAGCGGTAGCGTCTGTGACGAAAACAGGTAAACTATTTAAAGTGTCACGAGTGACAGTATCGACGGTGGTGATAGCTTACACAAAACATGGTAAAAAGTCTTTCGTCGAAGAATAGTGGGTGCTAGACATTGTTAGCATAGAGGTTTATCTTGTGCATATGTCAGGTGTTCATATGTTTTTGCGAAGCCCTGCAAGTCTATCTTGCTGATTGCCCACTCCTAACACGATTGATCATTTTTATCAATTTGGGAATTTAAACCATTTTTTAATATCCGTCGCAAAACTTAGTCCGGAAATCAAGGTAAATTTTTAAATTTTCATCTGAAAGGGTTAAGTAACTAAACATACCTAATATCCGGGATGAGAAGCCAATAAATATTTTTCCGGCTCCAACTACGGCTCAGGCTTTAGCTCTATTATTTTAAAATACCTAGCACCGACTCCGGCTCCGTCTCTATTATTTAAATGGTTCACAGCTCCATTATCTTAAAATTGTACGATTCCATCTCTACCACCGGATAATTTTATTGTATTGTAATTTATTTTTACCCTCCTCCGGCTTCGCCAAACCTCAAAAAATATATACTCCGGCTCCGCCCAATGACTTGCGGCTCCCCAGTTCCGGCTCCACCCAAACCGTTTTACTCAGCAGCTCCGGCTCCATCCAATACCTTGCTGCTCCGCAGCTCCTTCTCCACACAAAACCTTGCTGCTCCACCTCTAAAACAAAAACCTTGTGACTCGGCCTTCGGCACCTGCTGGCTAAATTGTCACTGCAGTTCTACATATTCGAAAAAAAAATCATCATAAATAAACAAAGCTTTTAAGCTTGCGTCTTATAAATGAAAGCTTAATAGAAGAGTCTTATAAGTAAAAATCAAAAAGGCTCAAGTTCATATATTTTAACATAATTTTTCAAATTTTAAGTAAATCTATTATAATTCCGTTCATTTACTGTGGCACGAAGGTAGAGCGATTGAGTCTCAAAGGGAAAGGACCAGAGTTCAATGCCTCGTCCGGACACTTCATAGCAATTACTTAGAATAATTCCCCTCCCATAGAATAGGCAACGGCCATGAGGTATGAACCATTATTATTATTATTATTATTATTATTATTATTATTATTATATCATTATTATTTAATTATTATCTATTAAATATTATTATTATTATCTATTTACCTATATATATAATATACATATATATATAATATATATATATAAGATAAATATATATAATATCATATATATATATATATACATATATCATAAATACCTCTTCTTACCAACTAATTAATACTATTTTACCACTTCAATCCCAATACAACAATACATAATAATATATATATAAAAATATTATAACAATTCATATATACATATAATATATATAATACTATGTATATATATAATCTTTACCTATATAACAACAACTATATATATCATACTACTATATATACATATAATAACCTATACTAATATAACATTTACTCTATTGTCCCAACTAACTTACTGAATATTCCCCAACTCATGAACGACAGCAGTAAAGATAACTCTCCGCTGACCCGATCATCGAATGGTGCCATGTCATACCACTACAGGCTACAATAATTCATTAACCAAATTATCATACAGTCCATTTATTGCACAATCTGCACATCTGTTTTACTTGTAATAGCCGCGAGTGTACTCACTAACTCTCATTCCATACGTTTTGCCTACGTTTATTTGTGCTTCATGTAACGATGATATTCGATTATCATCGTTACGTTTTTGCCGACAAATGCAGCAGTAAATAATCACCTTGAACAGCCACCGCGACAATACTACACCATCAAATTTCATGTGTTGATGAAAAACACAAGGTTAGCAAATCGCCACTCGAGACACTCTGATTCATCCTCGAACGACCGCCCACTCCATGGGAGATTGCACCCACCTCTATCGAGGAAACTAAAATGGTTTAATCTAAAGTGCACAGAAAAACTTTACGACAGAAGCGGCAGAGATAAAAATGTTGACACGAACTAACACTCGATTGTGGAGACAATCTCATCAACAAAGATGAAAATGTGGAAGTTGTTAGAACCTTGATGGAGAGAGACCACCGGGTCCAGTGTCAGAGTGATCGCAAAGAACGACAAACCTCTTTATTGGATAAAAATGACAAGTTTCATAGAAATTTAAACGAAACCTCATTCATAAGAGCAAATTTACGAAAATGACAAGCAAAACTAATGCCGAAAGACTTGTCTGTGGAAGCAGAAGATCGCAACAAGAGGCTATCAAATTCATCAACAAGATTTACTTTGAAGACGCTTCGAAATGCGAGCCACAATTTACTTTGACAGCCTCCAAAGATCCATATTAACAGGCGATGAATCTTGGACGTTTCTTGAGTCAGAATTCCTGAACCAAAACGGGTCGAAAGGTGCAGAAGACACACAAAAAAATTATCCCTCTTCCGAAGAAAGCACGTAAATGAGCCCAAGTCCAGGTAAAAAACATTGGATTATATTGTATTTTTTCGAACACCGTAGGTATTGTAGCAACAAGCAAATTGCTTTACCTATTTCAGACGAGACAGTCTAATCAAGTCTTTTTTACAAAGGATTGTCTTGGAACGACACGAAAATGAGGCTTCAGCGAATCAGACACAATGCGCGGAACCACACCGCTCTGGGTTGCTGCACCAACGACTCAACAGCCGCAACTAACACATCCGCTCAATAATATAGACACCTTTCGGCAAAGAACAACACCTTCCACTACTCTCCTAACGTCCATCCAACAGTATCACATACTAGCTCAACCACATAGACGCAGTCTCTCAACACTCCTCCCTTAAGTTGAAAATAAAGTTCAAGGATTATCATTTTGGGATAATGGAAAACATAAAAAATACTGTAACACCTGAACTAAGCTTACTTCAGGAAAATGACTTCCGGTACTGCTATGAACAGTAGAAGAAACGTGAACCGCTGCTATAACCTCCCAAGGGTCATACTTCGAAGCAGATAACTTGTAATTTTAGGTAAATCCAATGCATAATTAAATACGACATTACTCTTACTTTTGGGACATAACATGTATATACTTAATAGGTTAACATCGACTAATAAAATAATTCAAAGAAAGGGATAATTGCATATTAACTATTCTATTTAAAGTAATAAATTTGCAGAAATTGAAATAATTATAGACTAACTTTTTTCCTTGTATTTACGGTCTTATTCGTTAGGAGCGTCTATTAGGAATCGATCTCAGAACCTCCGTCACAATTTTGATGCATTAGTTTGTACAATAGTTAAGCTTATAGACTTAGATTATATCGTTCAAATATCTTATTAATTTTAAACCATTTTTTAAAATATTTTTTGTGATTTAATTTTTTTTTTAATAGTAATTTAATTAATTTTTAAGTTAAATTTATTTTTCTCATTCTACTTAAATATTAATAAAATACCATTTAAGAATATACTTGTACTATAATATGTGATGGATCATATACTGAACTGAGGTACACTGAGTACCTATTAATATATTTACCTATATAAATAAAATAATATACCCTAATATATATTTTTTATATATATACTATATATAATATATACATATAATATCATTATTTTAACTTATATATAATATATAATTATATAATACACTATAATAACACCCATACCAAAAGTAAAAATCCAATAATAATACATTAAATACTATAGTAATATATATATACAACTACTACATCCATAACACATATACAACAATAACATACTCCAACTACCACCACACCTAATACCCCAAAACCTATATATATTATATTATATATATACAATATATGATACTCACACAATACTATCAATATAAACATTATACCACACACGCACGACTCAGATCAATATAATAAGTAGATACAACCAAATTAAAAAAATGAATAATGAAACAACTTATAGTTCACTCTCTCTTCCTCTTCAACAAACTTTTCCTACCACAACTAGAAGCACTGAAAATAAAGCTCACATTTAATCATTTTTAACTCTTCCCTTTATCTAAAATTTTTAATCTTTTTTTTTATTTTTATATAGAGAATTGCAAAATATTAATTAATTATTCAGCAAATATGAAACGATAAATAATATATACTTACAACTAACTATATTATATATATATCAACAGTACTTAATGTTTCATATCATATAATAATATAATATAATAATATATATCATACTACCTTTCCCCAGTATTAAGGATGAGTTGTAAAACATCACCGGAAACAATTTTATAACCAAAAATAAAGTAAGAACCACAATAATCATACCACTACCTAACCCCTATAGATATAATATATAACAATATATCAATTATAAAAATAATACCATTACAACTCCTCCCTAATATATCATATATATATAATCATCACCCACACAGTATTAAAAATACCCACAAACAACTAACAACCATAATACTCAACACCCTATATATATATATATATATAATTATATATAAATATATATATATATATATATATATATTATATATAAATTTATATATACATATATATTATATATAATTATACTATATATATTAATCATTATATATTAAATATATATATAATATTATATATATAATATATATTAAAATATATATTATATATTATACTAACTATTAATACTAATCGTAATAAAAAAAGATCTACATCTATTGTTAATTAAAATCGTCTAAATGTTTTGTAATGAAACAACTTGGTTTGAGCATATAGAAACAAAAGTTTAGTACATATATATATATATATAATATATAATATATATATAATATATATATATATATATATATATATTATATTATTAGTAAATATATATATATATATATTATATATATATTATATGACAGTGGACGAATCCTTATTGCTTGCATAGAATGCGGCTCATGGTTAAGGGAAAAATAATAAAGGAAAATTTTTATTGTCAGTATTCTGTGATTTGAGAATAAAGATGTCGATATTTAATCTTCTAACCCATCTATTAACAATAAATTCAAATTTATATTTAATTTGCATTCTCGATCAGGCAATAAAAATATCTCTAGTCAATACGATGCTTGCGGTAACTTGAGCGAATGCCTTTCTGAAAAGTTTAACATGGTAAACAAGTGCTTGCATGAAATTACTGACGGCGAAAATACTATGAAAGCTTGCGGAAACTTAACAGCAAGCAAATACTTTGTTTAATATTCGTTCATTTTCTCGTTATTCTTACTTCTTCTTTTTTTAATGAAGAATTTTATTTTTCTTCTTATATTTTTGTACAGGGTTGCCACATTTTCTATTCCATGGCCAAATTTCACCAATTTCAGCAATAAACTATGAAAAATGTTTCATTCTATATGCAGTAATTAAGTGTCGAAATTTAAATTAACTTAAGATATGGATAAATTCAGAAAATAATGCGAATTTAATTAAATTTTGAAATTAGGAAAAATAAAGAGGGAAAAATAACTAAAAATGGGGAAATAGGCTTGTTTGACTCTGTTTCGTAAGTAGAACTTAGTGTTTGTGTAGATTTGCATTTGGTTTAATGCTTTGTGCAATTTTCTTGTATTTTCGGCGGCTTTTTTTTTTTTTTTTTTTTTTTTTTTTTGAAATGCCTAAATGGAGGAAATCACCTTATGATATTGACTGCATATATTAGAGTGAATGAAAAAAATATATAATCATGGTTCTGCAAGCTTTGCCTTTGTGCAATAAAATGTTAATGACTTGATGACTTAAAAATTCAATCGACATTTTATGAGGAGGTGGTACAGTAGTTTCTTCAGAAGAACAGGGACAGAGTTTATCTTCAAGTGAAGAATCGCTAAAGTTGATTCACTACTTCAATATGACTTGCAAAAGCTTTGTATTTTAATTACATCAAATATATATATATAGATAAAATAACTCCTTAGAGTGAATCTTCAGCTACCAGATTAGATCCGGGTCCTCACGAATGGTTATGCCGAGCGTGTTACCACTCAACCACGACAAGCTAAAAAGATACGCGACTTAAACCTATGAAAGAGTGCTCTATTCAATAGGAATAAGGACCGCCTATGTCAGGACAGATACCTCAGCCACGCATCTCCGCTTGCACTCGGGTCAAAGGTAACACAGGACCCATGTAAGGAGACCACTCTAGATCGGAAGTATAATTGATATAGATGTAAATACTGCATATAAACCGCAGTTCAATTTGTATAGATAAATTAACTCCTTGAGTGAATCTTTCACTTACCAGGAATTTAGATCCCGGTTCCCACGAAATGGTAGCCGAAGCGTGTTACACTCAACACGACAAGCTAAAAAGATACGCGACTTAAAACCTATGGAAAGAGTGCTCTATTCAAATACAAATAAGGACCGCCTATGTCAGGACAGATACCTCAGCCACGCATCTCCGCTTGCACTCGGGTCAAATACAAATACAAATCTATACAAATTGAAACTGCGGTTTAATTGCAGTATTTACATCTATACAAATTATACTCCGAATCTAGAGGGGTCTCCTTACATGGGTCCTCTGTTACCCTTGACCCGAGTAGCAACGGCAGATTGCGTGGCCATGAGGTTCTGCGTCCTGACATAGGCGGATCCTGATTCCTATTGAATAGCGGCATGCTTTCATAGGTTTAAGTCGCGTATCTTTTTAGCTTGTCGTGGTTGAGTGGTAACACGCTCGGCATACCATTCGTGAGGACCGGGATCTAATCCTGGTAAGTGAAGATTCACTCAAGGAGTTATTTTATCTATACAAATTGAACTGCGGTTTAATTGCAGTATTTACATCTATACAAAAATTATACTCCGACCTAGAGTGGTCTCCTTACATGGTCTGTGTTA
>JABUQX010027430.1:20000-25000 GCA_015478945.1 Trachelipus rathkii | reverse complement strand
ATAGTTCACACTCCACTTCTTTGAAAACTTTAACATTAACCAATGCCTAGACAAATTTAAAGCTTTCATTGCTTCTAATGAGACTTAAAGTCACCAAATACTATTTGTATATGATGTAAGAATATTGTTTGAAATTATCATTAAGCTGAAGTGTTATATTATGATCTCTTATTAAACTACTTTGATTATTAAAATTGTTAGGGTATATTTATATCTCTCTGAATAAGTACCTATCCTGATGTAGAATAATTAATAATAGCTGGATCTATACGTGATTATTCATGCTCTTAATCTAAATAATGTTTCTACAAAAGAAAATGATAGATACCACAGCAACAATTCCCAATTGGCAAATGTAATTTCTTGCCTTTTTTCACTATCTTATTAATATGTCCTACAATCTAAATTTGTTTTCATCAGTTATATTCAAACAGTGTAATAGGCTGAAGAAAATGATTTTTTTTAGATAGAGTACGAGAAAGTTGATATGATAGTGATGAGACACTCGCGATCATACATCCTGCTGTGGTTGGGATCATCATTTTTTTTTTTCGGCACTTTTTCTCTTGAAAAGATTCAGATATTTCTTTTATTTAAGATGATCCAGTAAAGGTATTGTGCTTCAATAAATATATTTAGAACACGCTTTTTTGGGTTTCCAGTAGCTGTATTATATAGTCTTAGTCTTATATAAGTACAGCTTTACTATATAACATTCTTAAACTAATAACCACTATAAGAGTTGCAGACCACTACCATATCACAGAATGGAAATAATTTATTTCTAGATTTTCTTGGGATATATTTTTAGACTAAACTGTAAAAATTACTACAATAAATATTAATATCAATTAATTTCCTAATCTACCATTTACCATCATTATTTATTAATCCATATTATTATATTATATTAATTTATAATACGATACATTTTATACATATATATCCATCAAATTAATTCAATATTCTTATTATATATCTACTTATTATATAACATAGTACCTCATACATTAATTTTATACTATTACATTCTTTAAATTACACTCTCCTTTCTTATGATTATACATACATCTACGCTATAAATTATCTAATACTCACTACTATAAATTATATCATACATCAAAATTTATAGTACATCTAGTAAAGCACTGGATAAGATCTCGTAAAGCATGATAGATGGATGAGATTAATATAGATTATTGTCAAATATATCTGCATTGTAACTGCTTTATGTGATATAAAATTAGTGATAGTAGAACAATCTATAAACGTCTTTTGAGTACCAACTGGTAAGTGATTAAAAAAGATTAAAAAAAAAATCATATTGAAATAATCTATACTATCAATATATACCAATTAGGTAAACAAATAACACCGGCTGTTATTAAATAATAGTACCACTGATACTTTATACACACACCAATCTAATTACGTTGATTAATCACCCACACACAACTTTCAAAGTCTAACGAATCCTCAGTATCTAGGTAGTAG
Source organism: Trachelipus rathkii (assembly GCA_015478945.1). NCBI lineage: Eukaryota > Metazoa > Arthropoda > Malacostraca > Isopoda > Trachelipodidae > Trachelipus > Trachelipus rathkii. Next base: position 23,506 of record JABUQX010027430.1, on the reverse strand, counting down.
TACGCGTTGCGCGGAAACGTGGCAGAAAACTCATCAGTTAGTACCAATGCCAAAATATCACTAAATAATCGTTAAAGCCTTTAATAAACAAACACAATAAAAATATTGTCTTCCTTTAATTCATGGTGCATATTTTTGTTGCACTTTATATTTACAACATTAAGAGAAATACTCGCCAAACAGTTTTCAAACAAAGGACTACACACAATATGGAAACATTACCCAAAGCAAGCTACCAATACCGCTCAGTTGAGCAGCGTTTCCACTCAAGAAGAGTGATGTTAATTCCTAGCTTTACTAATTAGGCTCTCACTTCCCTTCTCGAACTTCCAAATATTAAAACTACCTATAACTCGAAATTTCTCCTTTTCCTTTTCTGAAAACGAGCGGACTTTTACTTTCAGCAAGGTAAATTACTACACTTATAACTTTTATATATTATATCTTCATATAACACAGATTAACACACCTCGACGAATGGTTTAACGACCTCTATTGAGTCTGTTACTTACTTAGTACAACATCCGGACGAGGGACAAATTGGTGACACTGATAAACAATCCCTAAGCGACCAATGTATTTAAGAGTCACAATAGCTTACATAATTTTATCAAACCTATTACCACGTATAATAATATTAAACGATTCTACTATATACTATATACAGCACCAAACCTTAAACGTAGTTGATACGCCCCTATCATTATTTCACCACTACCACTAATTTCTACTATATAGAATATATTATATCACATATACTATAAAAATAACGCTATATTTAATATATTAATATAAGCTAATATCATACATCATATAATATATATAAATATCATACTTAGATACTCCTAACATATATATATATATAAAAGTTAGTAAGTATAGACCTCGGACATAATCATTCATAATAACAAAGTCTTTGCATTCCACTCCGGTCTCCTCACGCTCCTACCGAGCCTACTCGCTCAAGAGTAACCTACTTCCGGTGGCATCTCATAATTAGATATTACTAATTACTCAATAACTCATAATTTACTACCTGATCTATACTCATATACTTATCTATACATAATATTGATAATAATTATTAATTTATCTTGTATATATTATATTATATATACCTTATATATATATATATATAATGTAACAATTATAGGGTCTGATGCAGGAGGCTGAAAGCACACAAAATAGAGGTAATATTAGAACAGCTTTCGCCAGGGAAGAAACGCCTATTCTTTACACCGTAAAACAAAACCTTAGTCATACAACTCTATTACATTCTCTCTAATACTTCATTCTATTATCTTTGAAGGTGGTTATTCTAATATGAAGTAGAACCTACCTCCTTCTACATCTGGAATGCCATCTGGAGAACGACCAGTAGCCAACTTTGGACCGTGGCACACACGAATCCCAGCCAACCCATCGAACATTCCCTTCCAAATACACCTTAGCAAACCCAAAGTCATAATAACGTTTCTTCTTACCTTGTGCTGCTAATCCCTGTCTCATCCATAGCTTTGCCACCGTACCTGGTAACCATCCCTAAGGCGAGTATGGCGACCACTCGCACACGCTAAGGAGTACAGTCGTGGTCGAAGCGTTACCGGTGACAACCTTATACCGTGTGCCACTACCTAGCTCTCACTTCTGACAAGTCTAACAGCGCGTACTATCCAACCATCAGATACCTTCGGACCCACGGCTCCGGAGAGCAGAGTGTGCTCGCGGCAATTTGTTTCTTAATTGGCGGAAGTTCATGTGGCGACTTGAGTTGCAGGAAGCTGCTTCAGTATTCCTTACTGCGAGTTAATCCTAGAGCCTTAGTCTTCTCTGGGAGAAACGCCACTATTCACTCGTCAACCGACAGCTCACTTCTTCAACATTCGAGATAACTTCTATTAACATTGCAAGGGATGGTTTTTCAGATTCAGAAACCTAAACCCGCTTAATATATACTTACTCAGTAGATATTTATAGTGAATACCCGGTAATATAAAAACACTCGATATCATATTAAATACGTATACCTAGTATATTATAATGAGAACTACAATTTAGATATATAACTACTATTTTATATAATAATTTTACTATTTATGAGAACTTATTTCACTATATAAATAATTTATAAGATATATATACTACGATAATAGTATAATAACCCTAGGATTATATCTTAATAGGAACTACTATACTATATATATCATATCATATATACCGGTATTATATATATTATATATAAGAACGCCTGAGTATGAGGATAACTACTAATATAAATAATATGTGTAACATAAGTAAACCTCTAAATTAGTGGTAATATCATACCTATATATATATAGGAATTATCACTATATATATATAAACTATATAATCCTATATATAAATAATTTTATACTATAAGTCTACTCATTAATTATATTATTTGCATACCCATCGAGTGGAATAGAAGGGTGATCGCCTAAAATCACGGTATTTTATATAATATATGACTAGTATTAATATTTCGTATATAGTATCTAAACCGGGGTATACAGTTATTTCCCTACCTTACTTTAATTATATACATCTTACATTCTTCGAACTCATATAAATCATATACTCTTACTAATGCTTGAGCGATCTATTACATCTTACTCCTCTCCGCAGTCACGTCATTCACGAGCGCTTTGATAATGGGCGCCAGTGGCCGACCACCGAAGGAGCTCCGCTTAGCCCATCCGATTCTATTGCAATTCGGAACCACACCCAGACACATCGCAGGCCATGCCCGCCAGTCGGCCAGGGCTCGCCATCCACAATTGCAGGCTCACTCCCACACACGTGTTCTTAATGAATCCTCCACTGTGTCCTTCCATCTCTCCGGTCTTCCTCCTCGGCCTCACTCCCTCCGGTCTCCACCTCCACAACCTCCTACCTACGGCAAAATCTACCTCTCCACCACTGACCATATAAGATATATACCTCCCAAACCAGGCCTCATCTAGTCTGCAGCAGCTGCCCGCATCCCACACTTTTATTCACTGTTTACAATGGGTCTCTCACACCCACGCTCTCCTCCGCCTTACCATCGTCCTTGTTCTACTCACCTTCCACTGTTCTATACCGTCCGTCCATTATTTCCCATACCCATCTCATCAACACACCTTCATCTCCACAGCTGCTCTGAACATCTCTCAAGCTCTTCCTATCTTCCCCCTGACCATAGACTACCCTGTCTCATGCACCAAGTAAGACAAATAAATAATGATACGGATAACACTCTACCTCACCTCATCATAATTGCTCTCCTTCACTCTTGTTCACTCTATATTAAATCCTTATCCTAAATAGGTGTATACTGCTCTTCAGTCTCTCGCCATACCAACCTGCCACTATAATCGTACTCGTATGTTCCCTTTGCAAGCATCCCATTTAATAATATGAATAGATATATAGGTATATATTTCTGTCCCATTTCTTTTTAATCTTTCTACCGTCTACCTCCACTATATAAAACATCCTACTCC
>JABUQX010027430.1:0-15000 GCA_015478945.1 Trachelipus rathkii | reverse complement strand
GGATTTCTGCCGGGACCTGTCATCATCCCACACCGTTTGGATGGACCTGAGTACCTGCCAACTACTCCAGAACACGCTCGCAGCTCATGGACGACATAACCCTTGCGACCCGCAGAGAGACATGTGGTTCCAAAATGATGGCGCTCCAGCGCACTTCAGCGCACTTCAGCTACCAAGTATCTCAACAACTAGTCTTACCACTGACAAATAGATAGGGAGAGGGGGACTGTTGCGTGGCCTACAAAATCACCCGACCTCACGCCCCTAGATTATTTTCTTTGGGGCATGTGAAGAGTGTTTGTGTACATTAACCCACTCAACACAAAGAGAAGGAACTGATTCAGGCGACAATATTCACTGCGCTTTGATGAAGTCAGACACGAGCTGAGGATGTGGTAGAGTCCGAGAGGAAGTGGCACGGCCAGATGTAACGACATGCTAATCAGCGAGTACAGGGCAGGACACTTTGAACACCACTTAATTTTACCCCAATAAAAAGATTTTCCATAACAAAGCACCATTGTTTGCTTTTACACACTTGCGTCAAACACGATACGTTCTTTAAAAAATATTTTTATTGTTACCATCTATCAAACCCTCAGAGGTACACGATGCTCGCACAATGCACAATACATAACATTAGAAATACCCAAGGGAATCTCCGGTTACGCAGTAAACGACGCGTCAAACAAAATCACGTGTTTTACCTTACATCATCCGTAACTTTGAAAACGAAGCGTCATACAACATAGCTTTTTTAACAATAATGTTCAATTATCGTTTGCTTGTATCAAGCCCTCTGATTTGTCCGCAGAGGTGTTTTGAATCCTATAATATATATATATATATAGTTTAATAATATACTATACTATAATAATATTTATATATATTATAGTTAATATAATGTATAATATAATAGTATGTAGGTAAGATTAATACTATTTGGCAGTATCTAATATATATTAGTAATATATATATATAAGGTATATATAATATATTTATATATAAATTATATCATAGGTTATATATATATAAGATATATATTATACCTATTATATTATATAATATATATAATAGACTATATATATACTCATATATTATATATTATATATATATCACTCATATATATATATATATATATATATATATATTAATATAATATATACTATATACATTTTAATAGGAACCGCCCCGGCCCCGGCCCGCCGGCCAAAAATACATGCAACAACCGGGGATTCTCCACCCGGGGTTACTGTAAAATTTGCACTAAATACCATAGAGGGTTAAATATCAAACAAAATCAAAAAAAATATAATTTAATTCGCAATTATCCTTTCGTTATAAACTTGATCGCAATATAAACATACCTTAATTATAGCTATCCAATTTTTTTTGGGTATCTTCTATGATTTCAAATTAAAATTGAGGCAAATTATAATTTTTTCAAAGTTTTTTAAATAAAAATTTTCGAAATTTTTGATATACTCGAACACGCAATTCGCGAAGAAGGAAGATAACATATAATTGTCTGAGATATATGAATGCGTATTTATTTATTTAAAGTAAAATATCTTCAAGAAAATCAAATATTTTCCGAAATCTCTTTTCAAAAATTATTATTCTACCATCCCTGTTACTACTCATCACTATTACGTACTAAATATATAATATATACTACTTATATTATAATATATATATTAGTATATAATATTATAACGCTATACTAGTATAGTACTAGTATCTAGTATTAATATAATCTAGGCTATATTATATGTATATTATATAATATACTATATATATATTGTATATATATATATAGTATAGTATATATATATACTCACTAAATATATATATATATACTACCCCTCCTCACGCCTACAATACTCATAGATATAATATACTAGTATAACACCTCACTACCTCACTACCCTACCTACATATATATATATATATACTATATATAATATATATATATATATATATTAAATTATATATATATATATAGTAGTTACTAATATATATATACGGTACTATATTTTGAACCCCCCCCCACCCCCCCTCCTTCCCGCGCTATATATACCTATCATATATATATATATTACTACTCACTCACTCTATACCATATAGTATTATATATATATATATACTACTCTATACTATATATATTATATATATACTCACAACCTCACTCACCTACGTAACCTACTAAATAGTACCACCTACTAATATATATTCAGTATATATATATATTTAATAACAACTTATGTCTTCTGAGCAAAATCAAATTACTGTTACTTCAAAATTTCTCTTCGTTCAAAACTGATTTAATCTCTCACTTCGCACTCTAATTAAATGTATTTTATCTTTTTATTAAATTAAAATTATTAATAATCTGAAATTCAAGATTTTCATCCTAAAGTTTCTTTAGGACGTTACTGTCTCTCTCGATCTACATTTCTATTTGGATGCTAACCCGGCCCCGGCCACACCGGCCCCGGCCCGGCAAAATTCCCGCCACCGGTCGTCACTAATTTACATATGCTTTAAGGTGATATTTTATTTTTTGCTAAGGGCGAATTGAAGGGTTGTTCAGAAACGGCTCAAAAATTATCTTGTTTGCTTAAATTAGAGCCATATAAAGATACTTCTTTTCCTCTTGAACACCCTATAAATAATCTCTCCGATTTGGAGAAACAACTCTTTTCTCATACCAGAAAGGAATCATTTTGCAAACGAAAACTAGAGGAAAATTTAAAAAATGAAATTAAATATTATTTGAAAAAACCAAGAACACTTTGGGATATGGAAGAGACACCTATATTATTTCCAGGTGTCTATTCTAAATCTGAACTAGTTTATTCTAATCCTGTTGTGGCCTCTTTTTCTTCTTCTCCGATATCAAAGTCAAGTGAACTAGAAGTACAGGACAGTTTATAAGTCTTTTGCCTTTGACTCGACCTATCCAAAAGCCGGCGTGAAACCTGAGCCCCCCCCCCAGATATGAGAGCATACTCCATACAAGGGCGGATGAGACCCTTTATAGCTGGAAGTAAACTGTGAGTTGTTAAAAAAAGTCCGCCAGTCTTTAAACAGAACTCCCACTTTCTTTGGAGCCACCTTAGAGCAACCGTTGTGATGTGGGTTTCCAAACATTTTTTTTTGTTTATGTTAAGCCAAGGTGGTATATGGTCAACAGAGAACGAAGAACCGTCGGCAACCAGACTTAAGTTATCGACACGGGCGCCACACAATCATACGGCTATATATATTAACTATAATACTAATAACTAATATATATCTATATTATATAACCATAATAATATTATAAATTATTAAATTATATAAATATATATATATATAATGTACTATATATAATATATAATATATAATTAATAATATATATATATCAAATAATACTAAATATTAAGATATATATAGTAAATAAATAATAATTTATAGTATAAATGAAGAAGAAAAGTCTTCAATTATGCCAAGTTGATCAACTAATATACTAAATAATAGTAGAATAGTATTTTGCGGTCTATAAACTAAAAGGCAATTTATAAACATATAAGCATTATAAATTAATATATATTATATCATATATTCAGACTTTTATTAACCTACTAATTTATGTACTTATTTATCTATTGTTTATTTATATCTGATTTCAAAACGGTTAAATAAACTAATAGTTGAGCAAAAATAATTATAATTACCATTAATATTGGATACTAAATTAGGGATAATAACATAATATTGTATTTTATTAAGTATGGTAAATTAAAGATATATAATATTATATATAATATAAAAAATAGATATATATAATTATGATATATAAATATTCTATATATTACTAGTATATATATAATTTAGATAGTTTAATATTCTGCTTCGTATTTCAGGCTGTATTCATCGAATATACCACCATTAATTTATAATTAACAATTAATAATATAAAACTATTACACTCTTCATATTATATTGTATTATATATACACTATATATATTTAAAAAAATTAATACTGAGACATATATAATATATGATTTAAATGTTTATTTAGAGTATAAATATATTGATATAGGTAGTAAAATATATAAAACTTCGAAAAATATTAAATAAAAATATATGAGTAGTGTATCTAACATTAAAAATATACGGGTAATAATAACTAACGATGATAAGTTGAAGATCTTTGTGGTTTGGGAATACCTTAACTCTCTAATTTCCGAAAAATAAATAATATATACGCATTTTTATATAAAGTGTCCACACAAAGTATCATAATTATCCTTTTGCAGTTATATGTAGCTTATATATCATACTTAATTAGCTATAGTTAAAGAATAAACGCACCAACAAGCGTAGATTAACGATGGCCAGCACCGCAAGGCACGCCTCACGAAAAAGGGCTTGAAGACAACGCGACCAAAGAACGAGATGAGCGACTTTATTTATACTATAGTGAACTAAAATTAGAGCATAGCGTTATATACACTCCCCAGAACCGAAAAAGATAGGTGTGACAGTTAGTGATAAGGCCAAGGTTGCAAAAGAGCATATAACGCGTGTCTCGCATTAAGGTCGAGGTACGGCTCGCTTGCAAAGAACACGACCTTCTCAAATGATTGTTTGTATACCCGTACGGCACGGCCACAGGAGTGTAGGTGTTCTGGTGCACAAAATACCGTGTAACAATACGACACCCCTCTGGAGGCTCAAAGAAGGTTATCCCTGATCACACCTCTCAATTTCCTTCGAGTCTCATGCTCTCTCAGTTTGTCAATGAGTGCGGGCGTAATCTATGTCTGTGTGTGATATAGCCTGTAACGCAGTCAGTACGAGACGGTCCGGAGGGTTACCATGCTCTGATCGGAATGCCAAAGCGTAATCAAGATATATTACCAAGTGCAAAATGTCGATTGGAGTGAGTTCGGACTAATATGCTGTAGCCATCTTCTCCGATTGTAATTTTACAGACTCAGTCACTAATAGCAGATCGTTCACAACTGGAGCTTGTTTGTTGTGTCTGTATTGTCAATTGCATAGGATGTAAATATCGAACACCCGTACTGAGGTGAGCATTATGACACGCGTGTACATTATGGTTTTCTGATTGTAATAATAGATACCTGGGAATATTACCCTTAAACGGCTTTGTAATAGTTGTCGCTGTCCATCAAAGTGATAATTGCAAAATTCCGTTTAGGCCTTCACTGAGAGAAAAAGAGATGCCGTGCTCGCGCAAGACCATAACCGAACCAACCTCCAAACGGCTATTGGCAACCTGCCAGCACATGAATTGCGCGAACCATCTCAGTCCCTGTCGTCATTGAGGCGTGCTGAGACAGCCTAGTCCGGAGGCGTACAGAGCACACTCAGCCGTCACTGTGATTGAGTATTCTTTTTTTTTGGTGCCCACAATTGTCGACTCCGATCAAAATGATTATGTGTGTTTTCGGGCTAATCCATGGCTAATAAATTAATCATTATCATAGACTACGCTGTGTTTCGAATTATTCCTCGTCAATGTTGGTGTGTGCATGTTTTATCGATGTGATCTATATGGATATTGTCAGAATCTCATGGCGCGTTAAGCCCAGCCAAAATTGTTTTATACTTAAATCTCTTATGTTGAGTAGATTAAGGTTTCCGCTCCATAAGGCGTCGAACACGACTCTACAGTTATTTCAGAGCCAACCATTATAAGCATATGGCAAGAAAAAATGTTGATACTCACCTTATCACGCAACGTCTTTTAGTTCGCAAAAGCTCATGCCGATCCTAGAATTTTTTGGTGAGACGCTCTAATGAAAATGCAACGCAGACGATCTCGAAAAATGGTACGTGTGCGAGCGTGGAGAGATATTCTTGGTCGTGGTACTTACATAAGTGACGACGTATCTCGCCGAGCGGGCCACTGAGAATCATGCTGTCGAAATGGTTTTACTTATCAGAAGGGTAGCCGTAAAGAATGAAACGGCACCAATTTACCATCTGTTGGTGTGCTACACAAAGTCCCTGGTACCCGATTTCCTTCTTCAGAGAAATTAGAATTCCATCTAATTCTCTTTATTCTAAACTGACACGACACTAGTAGTTCTCACCAGTTGACGCAATATCCTCTCCAAGTTTATATCGGTCGCTTCGTGCGTGAATGATCTCTCGTTTCGTATCTAATACCCCCAACATACATACCCCCACCCTCCCAGGTCTACATGGTGGTTTATGTTTTCCAAATTTATCGCGTGTGAGGCTCAATACTGCGCGAGATTATTCTGCGGGGTGGTTACATATTACACTGATTGCGTCTGTGTTGGTATTGGGTTTCATGGAATTATGGGACTCTATTCTTGCGAGTAGATAATTAGTAATTATAAAAATACCATGAAGGGCGTGTATATTTTTGTCGAGCGAGTAATGAAAGTAGATATATATTATAAAATATATACTCACACATATAATAAATATATTAAGTTAAGTTAGAATATATAGAATATATAATAATAAATTTTATTAGAATATCAAATTAATGTATAAGATATAATTGATATATATTATATTATTGTATTATAGTATTATTTAGTTATTTTATCATCTGTATATATATATTGATATTATCTTTCACCATCCTTACTGATAAATATAAGTATATTTATATTTTTTTATTATTATTAAAATACATATAAAACATATATATATCACTATATACTAGTATTATTAAACATATATAATATTCTTATGTTACTGTCATATATTAATTAATATATATAATAATATAATATATATATATACTATATATATAATATATATATAATAATATATATAGTATATATATTATATATATATGTGCCGACGCAAAACTACGTGCTTAACGAGTAGGACTGTTCACCTAATGATCTCCTCCTTCGGGCCAAACGCTTGGAATGATTACATGACAGTGTTGCAAAGCAAGGTCCACAGTTCTCTAACAGGGGATCTATCAGGCAGAGATAGAAACACCATGATAAAGTATAATACTTCAATATATATAGTACACCGGTTAGGAGATAACTGAGAAATATGGTAAGATATTATATACAGTGTGCAGCTATCCTTTCCGGCCCCCTTACTAAACATTCATGGTATGTTGCTAATTTAGTTATAGTCATACATAAATTGAGAACTTTCTATCTTCGCTTTTCTGGCCCTTCATTTTATTTCGAATATATATAAATAATAATTATATTTGTATTTACAGAGCAATAACTCTAATAGTATTAAGTTACATAGAGAATAATCATATATGATTTTATTAAGAGGTAATATAACTGATAATAAGTTCAGGGAAATTCCAAATAAGTTTATATAGTAAAATTTTATAAATAATATATAAAAAATTTTATTTATATATGATATATATATATCAAACAATATGTAAGAATAAATCAAATTTTTCTAGACAGAAGATAAGTAATAGTATTAATTTTGATATTAATTTTTTTCACTCATATACTGAGATAATGTATAGAGTATAGAGATGATAATATGTAATTATTGATAAGTTAAGAATTAGTAGAATAAATAAGGTATAATATATATAATATATTACATATACATACAATAAAATATATATATAAATAATGGGTGATGTGTAACATGAATACATATTACAATATAGATAAAGGTTATTAAGATCTATTACATTATTATTGTACATTATATATTATAGTATATATATTCTAATAACTATTAAATATATATAATATCCATTATATAACATATATATATACTTATATACCTTATATTCTAGTCCTTTTGTCAAAGACATTATTTTATGTTCCATAATTATTCATATATATGGATATATATGATAATAATATATATAGTATATGATGAAATTATTATAATGTATATTACAATATATATTTTGAGTGTTTTATATTATGTATAGTATTTATATACTTATTTATATAATTATATTTCTGTTTATTATATATATACATTACACACACTATTATATATCTTTTTCCTGGTTATTTAATTTGTATTTATGTAACTTTATTTATTTTAATTATTTTTATTATATATTATATATTTTTTAATATTTTATTCATTATGATAAGTTTATTGATGATAAGTTATTAGATTATTTTATTATAGGATATTATATATATATTATATACTATATTACACATATCCCAAAAAATATTAATTATGTATAACACGAAAACTTATTCATTAAATAAACATTAGTAATTTCATGTCAAATTGCAACAAGAATTGTAACATTAATCTACAATTTTTCTACCTAAAAATAAATATATATCACTTTATATTTCGTGACTTACTACTTTAGAAAAATTTATAAAAACTATAATCTAACCACAGAATCTGTAACTATGTCCACAGTATCCAATATAGTTCACAGAACCTTCTAATCCTACCAACCACAAAATATACAAACGTCCAACGATGGATGTTATGCACAACCACACCTTGTTTGTCTCCACTACGACCAGGTTAGTAGTGAGTGGCTACGACGGCACCCTCAACTTTCTTCGTCTGTTATTATGGGAGATGACTTTTAGGTACACGGCCCTCTATTTTCTCTAGAAAGTAGTGAACTGCTACTCGTGACGGCAACCCAGATTTTTCGGAGTCGATCGCAATTACTATGTATCCACGTTCGCACACCAACACTGGGTGAGCTAAAGAACATACGAGAGATTCCAACCTTCATCTGCCTCACCACGTACTGAGACTGACACTGCGTTTCCACACAGCAAGTTCCGCAAACGAGGATCCACACTGAGTCTCGAATGGCGTCCGCACAGATCGACGTCCTTAAAGAAATAAATAGACCAGGTAATTATATAGTAATAGTACTATAATATAGGTATATAGTTAATATATATATATATATATATAAATAGTATAACATCACTGTATATAATATATCATCACATAATACGGCATTAATACTATGTAATCATATATATAATAGATATATAATTTTATATGATGCAGTAATAATAAATATAATTGTTAAAATGTAAAACTTTGATAACGACAATTAATAATAATAATAATATAATGAATAATAATAATAATAATAATAAAATAATGAATTAATGATATAATAAATAATAATAAGATATAATACTTATAATTGAATAAATAATCTATACTAATAATAATTTAATATATATATCTATTATATCAATAATTATAATTAATAAATAATAATAATAATCAGTAATAGATAATAACTATAATATAAATAATAATAATGAATAATAAATAGATAAATAAGTCGCGTAGGGCTGCACAAACTAAATACACTCGCATTTAAACAAACAACTTATTAAAGCTCGTAATTCCTTACGCTGTACAAATAAGTTTCCCCAAATTTATGCTATATCAAAATATTCAAACTTTTATTACAATTTCAAAGCTGAATATTTCTTTTCCATTTGGAGAATTCAATGATAATAATATTAAAATAACAAAAACCATTAATATTTTAAAAATATGTAATTAAGATATTAATAATAAAATCATAATACTAATAATTAAATAATCAAAATAATAAATAAGTGAATAACTATAATAATAACTAAGATATTAATAGTAAATGAATAATGAAATAATAAATAATCACAGGACTTGAACAAAGGTTTGATGCGTAAATATAGTTATATTGCATAAATTAAAAGAATAAATAAAAGTATAATACTATAAAATATATTATATATGAACACTTCTTATCCTCACCTACCCGTTTTTCCAACTCTAAATAACCCCATATTTTCAGCAACCATTTTATGCTCATCATTTACGCAACCTACCTCTATTTTCTTATCACTGTTTATTAGATTACCAATTCTCTCATCCCGGAAACCCTCAACATACAATATATTATTTCATTAGACCAGATAATCCATCCAACACCTACTTTTTATCAAATCTCACCAATAAATATCCACGCAACACGGTTCGTTGTCGTTTATGCTTAAAATTCCACCATTACGATTGACTCCAGATTAGAGCGTTAACGCAAACACCTGAAACCCTATATCTGATAATACAAAACCGCACTTCAACTCGATTTATCAAAACTACATTCACCAAGACCCCTTCTTTCACTACAACATTGCGTTCACCCAACCTAACCTATATTTATTATAACAAATTCCCTGTTAATAAAACACAACATTATTAATCTGTAAAAAGAGTTAGCAAGTATAGTCTACCTTCCTATATTCCAAATATTACACCACACGATTCGCAAATATATATCTTCCAATATTCAACCTAACCAAACCTTTCTAACTTAATTGAGTTAACTTTCACGCCATATTCTCATATATTCACTTATTATAAAAGCTGACATTATTCATTGTATTATTTGGTACTTCCGTAATCTGCATTTAAATCTTTAGGTTTAATTCAACACACTATATACATATAAAGAATTCATTATTCTCATCGTACTACAGTATTTAAAAAAACACAATCCAAGTGTTTTCGCTATTATTCAGTTCATATTTACACGAAACTGTGCTAAGGGGTTGTAGTAGTTGTACTTTGAGTAGCAAATAATAAGTCTTCTGATAACAGGTATACTTTTAGTTAGGAACAATTTAGCTTTAATGAATCTAGACAAGTATCACAAAGAGTGCCAATTTGACTGAGACCACTTCAACTTTTAAAGATTCGTTGGCTACACAATAACCAATCCAAGAATATATATCTTGTCCGCTCGACCAGAGAAAATCCTAGTATTTGACATTTGTATTTATGGCGGCTGTTGGTTGTTTCTATAAAACCAATCCGCTTATATCGAAAAACAAATTCCACGCATACAACTCCCCTCACAAGCATCGTAGAACACAATCTTCATAAAGAAAGAAAAAATTCAAAACCCAATATCACTATAGACACCACTACTCCATCACTTATTATGTCCTAGTTGATGCCACTTCTCGTGCCTCAGTTACCTCCATCGTATTCTCTAATGGACCACCTCCTCATCACATACGGCTGTTCGGCACGTGGTCCTCTGCGACCCTGGTCATGCAACCTAGGGCCGACATAATACATCTGGATCCAAAAACTCTCTTGCTGTCCTCACGTCCTAAAGTAACCTATATCATCATTATCATATGGTATCCCTCACCTATTCTATCAATCATCAATATATAGACCGTTAGACTCACTTCGAACACCTCCATGTGGGTCACAATGAATGAATTGAACCTTCTCTACAGCGTCTTCTACTTCTGCTCTACTATTTCTGGTTCCTCTAACTTCTTGACTGCTAAATTGAGCATAAAAGTCCAACCTTCTATAACCCTTCTATTAGATATCCAACACTCCTGATTTTAATAGTTGTTTCCTATTTCCTGCTCCATAAATGAAAGTCTACTTCGTCGACCACTTTCGTCAGCTATATGGATTCCCAACGAGTCAGCTCTTATCCGGAAACCTTACAATTTACAAATTTGCATCTACTAATCAAAATCACATTACCAATTACCACCATCCAGCGTCTCCATCTATCAGAGCCAGCTCCAACGAATATTCAACATAGGTATTCGAAAGAGTTGAAAGCACGATAGCCGTCAATCTTCCTTCGGGTTCCTTGTTTCACCACAAGGTTCTCTACCATACATGGCACCGGATACACTCTTTGCCACCTACCTTCGTTTTAATTGCCATCTGCTTACTCAACAAACGCCAAGCTTCTACAATTCGATTTTCGATCTCTGCTTCTTTGGTATTCTGTTAACACATCATAGGGATCATTCGCATTACCGTGAGTACACAAACATCCAACCAATTGTCATTTCATGGTACCTCCTCCACATCAAGAAGTCCAACCTCATAACTGAGGTTCTGTATGGGATAAACTCAATCACCACCTCTATCACACTGGAAATATTGTCATGGCTAGATTATAAATACCGTCAAAACCTTATACAAATGGGAGTGAAGCACTCGTTGCAGTCTTAGTTTTACCTTAAGTCATACACATAACCTCCTGAAATAGACCATTAGATATTGTAATATGGAACCACTTCATACTTTCCCACATCACAATTGTTCTGTTCAAATCACCCTAATACTAAACTGTAACTTTTTTTCTTTTAACTCTCACACCCAAAACGACGCGCGAGTACGAGGGTAACCAATAAAAGCAGTATCCGTCATTCCAATACTTACTGCATACTTTGTCTATATCTCGAAAAAGATCTGTACCATTTTGTAACCCCTGTCTCATGGATTCATCCACACGCATCAATTTTTCCAAACGGGGACACCCCAGAGGCTCGAGCAGAGTGACTTCGCTTTTTTATTGTTTAATAACAAACTCAGACAAAACGACTTCAGGCAGACAACCTGTCCCAATCAATTATTCGTTTTTTCCCACACATAGAGTCCTCAGGAATTCAGACAACAGGGTTACCTAAGTTGCACGCTTCACAAGCCCGTTACTCAGCTTAGACGAGAGCTTATGCTTTTGAATAATAGTGTTCTTATTCCATACTCTGATAAGCATCTTTCTCAAACCTCTACCTACCAAATAATGTTACTGACTCTTCTCCATAGTAAATCTTTATATTCCGGAAGCCCTTAAGAAACCAAACAAGTCCTATGAATTTTCAAAATATGTAATTTAGGACATATAAATTATCCATATATCTTATATTTTCTCATATATAAGTTATATATATAGAGTAGGAATAGCAATAAAATGATTCCTTGCCTGATCTTAATTTCAACATACAACTTTATCGCTTACTACAATTTTAATTATAACATTAAGCGTGAAAGGTCAATTTCTATCGTTAATTGAGGTTCAGGCAGGACAATATTGGTGTACGGCGTCAAACATCAATGCACTTTTAAATCGGATCAATAAAAGAGGAGAGAGCATTTAAGAGTGTAAAATATCATCTAAGGTAACTTATTAATCTCAATACAACAAAACTGAAATAATTCTTTATAAACACACAATGTCATCACATGGTGAATGTGTTAGTCAACAAATTGTTAAGTATTGGTTAGAAAAACTTATAAACCACCTATTATAATTTTTAATGTAATCGGAGGGGATCTGACAAATGTTCAGAAAATATCTATGCATATACATGAGAACTTGCACTTCCATTTAATAACTAAAGATTAGGACAGTTTTGTAAATGCTTTATAATATTATTTTATATAAAGTTATCGAGAGCATTCCAAATTTAACACGAAAGAAAAAACCTACAGTTTTTTAAGTCCTAATCACTTTTCGTTACTCACTGATACTTCATAAGTCACCTTATACGAGTATAACAGATAAATCTTCTCTAAGCTACATCGGAGGAGAAAACAATTCATATGTACCAAAAGATATTCATTCATAAATCCAAGATAATAATTACTGTCTATGTATCATTTATTCTTTTTAAACAATTCTATATTTTTTTTTGACGACAAATTTCAAGCCATAGCTCCAAACTCATTCCAAACTATCGGAGATAGATATTTCTTCTTTTTCTCTTTATCTTTATTTTTGTTAACTTATCCTTTTTCCATAGCACCTTATTCTTCGACTTTCACCCTAGGCGAGGAGTGTTAAAAGCACAAAATCTTAAATTATTTCACATTAATGAAATATATTCATTGACCTACCTTCGTAAATACAAAGTTAGTTGGTAGTCCCCATGAGATCATAATTACTTAGGTATATAAATATTATAATAATAAGGTATGTAAACAATAATTATATATATTATTATATATTATATTTATTAATATCATTAAAATATAAAATAGAATATATTTTATTAATAACTAGAACAATATAAATATAATAAATATATATATACGAATAATATACTATATATATATATATAATATATATATAATATATATATATATAACACAGCTGTAGTCAGATATAGGAAAATCCGGGGAATTATTTTCAAATATTCATTAAATATTATTCATCAAATGTAAATCATACTGTAATTATAATATATATATATATACGTATATTCAATCCTCTCACACGCGAAACCGGACTTCTTCATACTTCATTTCACATCTAAATAGTTCTTAAAGACTCACATACAAGATCTAAGTTCTCTAACTCGGCATACCGATTTACCTTCGTGCCAGACTTCCATATCTCCCACAAACTACAATAGCCTACAGCGAAAAGGAATTTACATTGCTCGGCAATCCCTGGCCAAAAATTTTTACGCGAACGTTAAAAAAAAACAAAAAAACAAAAAAAAACACACACAAACACACAAAAAAAAAAAAAAAAATCACTATCTCAAAAACTACAACACCAGCGAAAAGGAATACATTCTTTGGAATCCTTGCTAAAATTTACATAGCGCAACACACGTAAAAAATAATAAATCACACTAAATAAATTAAACACATATTGGCGCTTCTTTTTTTTAGGAGGGGACACTATCCATATATACTACCTATAATATTTTAGTAAACCGGTATCTCTTACACGCAACTTCACGCGGCTCGAGCCGACCGCGGGAACCACAGGCAGGGGACGTCTTTCCCCATTACCCCCCCGCTAGCCGAGGCGAGGAACCCCCGCGAACACCCCACAAATACCAAAGAGCGCGGGGATCTCCCGGCAGACCCTTCCCGGAGGGGCCGAATATAGTCCTACCCGTCAGTTCCCCGCAAGGCCGAGAGAAACCCCCCGACTCCTGCCATCGGCGTATACCTCTGCGGTATTCCTTCAGTCAAAAAAAAAAAGCCAACACTTTTAATACGAAACCTATCTTATTTTAACGAACTAACCAATAAAAGCTCTCCTAAGAGGCCCTCTAATCATATTACTATAATTATTAACACACTACATTTTTTCTTATTTTTCACTCTTTTTTACATTTTCCTATCCAAAATTCTTTACGAGGATTCCAAAAATGTATTCCCCTTTTCGACCCCTGTAGCTATTTTAGTTTTGAGATTTTTTTTTTTCTTTT
>JABUQX010027429.1:22500-28535 GCA_015478945.1 Trachelipus rathkii | reverse complement strand
TCATAGTATAAATATATATACATACACGAAGTAAGATGAAAAAGTAGCTGTCATTCAATGTATCGATGCAGTAACCGATAATAGTGTGTTTATACATGTTTTCAGTACTCGCAATTGAGTTCCAAACTGAAAAAAGAAGAAGAAGAAGAAGAAGAAGAAGAAGAAGAAGAAGAAGAAGAAGAAGAAGAAGAAGAAGAAGAAGAAGAAGAATTGCATAGAATGATGAATCAGAAATGGGACCAAAGCAGAATAGAGGTGAAACGGCACACGAGATGGAGGTACTCGAGTCAAAACTCGCATTTCGACTTACTATATCAACCCCGTGTACAAAGATGTATGTAAGTAGAGTATGTATAAATAGATTCCTATATTTTATTTATAGAAAACCTGTTTCATTATTAAAGTTTTTGAAAAACATTTTGTTTTTGTATACCACATTTTGTTTTTCAAAGAAAAAGTTGTCAAACTTTGAATAAAAACATGTTTGCTGGACCTTAAAGCATAAACAGTGCACTTCCCCAATGAAGCCCACCCACCCCCCCCAGCCCCTCTGTTCACCTGTGTTTTACTGTTTTACTGTTTTTACTATATGCACTTTACTGTTTTTAAGTCCTAGCAGAACACGCATTTTATGAAAATAACCCTCGAATGATATGTGAAACGAGAAGTAAATACTTTCTGTAGCCCCGCATAAGATATGTTACATCATACATTATGCATGAATTGGGTTCAGAGTTCGAAATAACAGTTACAAGCTCTACTCCGTAAGTATACCATTGCCGTCAGTAGGTAGTTCAGTTAGTGAATTAATCCCAGTGTGACGCCTCAGTCCTTGTAGCTAGTGAGGGGACGTGAGTTAGTTAGATAACAGCGATAACAGATTATTCTTGTTTAGTGTAACTTATTGAGTAACTAGGTGACTCTGTTTTATTCACCTCGTCACCTCCTGGATATGATTTTATCATCTATTACTCATTTCTTGAATCATTGAACTTGCGCTACTTGAGAAGTAGATATGAGGGAGAGTAGAGCAGTTTAAGAGATGATTCCGTGCTTATCCGCTCTACCTCTCTAATACTTATATAGTCACGTTAGTCACACCTGGACCAGGTTGTTCACGCATAATAACACTTTCTTATTTACTCACTATCACCAGGATAATATTGGATTTCTGATACTATATTCGTGAGAATCATTCACATAAACTACGTTGACCTTTTACTAGTCTACTATATACAATATTCATTGAGTATAACTCATAATATTAATCATGATCTATGTTATCAGTATATTAAAAGAATAGTAAGTCTGTCTAACAAGTAACGGACTTAGTATAAAACTTTTAATATTATATACCCATCTTTTTAGCAACAGTCTCTTTCATGGAGTCGATTTACTTATACTCTATCTCTCAATCACTATATGATGAGTATATTATATGATCAATTTACTATACTTATTATCTTTCTTCAATTACTATGCATTTATGCAACGGCCAGTCCTCACCATAACAGTTTACCATATAGCTATACAAACAATTATAACTATTTTACGAGTATATGTATGAAAAATCTGGAGAACGCAATTAATTACTGATTTATTATCATCGTTTTTTTTATAATTCTTCATAATATAGATTTATGAGTTCTTTATCTACGAGTCGTCACCATTTCAATATCTAAATCTATATATATATAGTATATATATATAGAGTCGCACGGTAGCGATGGACTTGCTAGACAGACTGCAGCTTGGAGAATGGGAAATAATACTAATGAAGATGCTTACAACCTCATCATCAGGAATTAGCGTCGTTAAATAGTATTAGTAGCAGTAGTAACAGTAGTAAGTGAGTAGTAGTAAGTCGTAGTGAGAGTAGTAAGTAGAGTAAGTTAGAGTAGTAGAGTGAGTAGTAGTAATTTATGCAATTTATACGCTGGTACATAGACTATTATTATATCAAACAGTAAGCGATTGCGACCAGATTTTATAATTTGTTAAAGTTTTTCACTACACAGTTGCGAACAAGGTGAAAATAGATAAGAGCTGATATTGAATCGTACAAGCGAGGATGTTTGAAATAAGGATCCCGAGAAACAAGACGGCAGCTAAAGGGAAGAGAAGATAAAGACAGAAGAAGAAGAATATAGAAGAGGAAAGTCAAAGAAAGAAGAAGAAGAAAGAGAAGAAGAAAGAAGAAGAAGAAGAACGAAGGAAGAAGAAGAAGAAGAGAAGAAGAAGGAAAGAGGAAGAAGAGAAGAAGATAAGACCGAATACACTCCACTAGGTATAGAAGTTATGGCTTTGTAGTAGGTAGTGAGTGAGTAGTAGGAGTTAGAAAGTGAGTAAGATAAACTCGAGAGATTTTTGGTTATCACACAAAATCATAGATAGACCTGAAGAATAAGAAGAAGAGAAAAAAAAGATCGGAAAAAGAGAAGAAGAAGGAGAAGAAGACCGAATACATCAACTCGTATAACAGTTATGGCTTTGGTAGTAGTTTAGTAATAGTGAAGTAGTAGTAGTAGTAGATTAGACTAGTAGTAGAAGTAGTAGTAGAAGTAGTAGTAGAGTAGAAACACTCTTCGATTGATATTTAGCTATGCACAAACCTAGATAGCTGAAGAGAAGAAGAATAAGAGAAGAATAAAAGAAGAAGAAGAAGAGAAAAAGAGTGAAGAGAAGAAGAAGAGAAAGCCCGAAATACATTAACGAACTCAACTCGTAATACCAGTTATAGGGGTAGTAGTCAGTTAGTAGTAGTAGTAAGTAAGTAGTAGTTAGTAGTAGTAGTAGTAGTAAGTAGTCGAGTAGTAGCGAAACAATCGAGTGAATTTTTATTACTAAATCTAATATATCACATCGTTTCTATTCAATTCGTATACATTTTATATTCGCACATTACTTGTTTTACTAAGCTTTAAACACGACTTAAATTGTAACATTTTAATAAAAGTTTTCCACATCGGACCTCGAATTCACTGAGCTAGATTAAAAACTAATCCTAATTTCGTAGTCAGCGAGGATTATGTTTGATATAAGAGCGTCGCCAAACAAGCAGTATAGGCACTGAAGAATGAACGAAGAAGAAGTGCAAGATGTAGTGCTATCATCTTATCACATGCTGCTGGAGCCTGAGTCAGAGACGAAGCTGGAATTCTATGGATCCTGAGTCGGTCGCCGGACTGGAACGTCTGGCTCCAAGAGGCGAGGTCTGAGTCAAGCGAGCGAGGCGCGTGCACCCGCAGGCGCAATATTACCGTGACGGTCGGAACGACGCGTCAGGCCGCAAGCACACCCTAAATTGGAGATCAGCGCCACCAGAGAGATGCCGCCATTGAAGATCCATCTCGGGGTATACCGCCGAGAAGGGGCGTGTAAGGCGGTCTAAATTGGGCACAGCCCAAGGGCTGAGCCATTATAGTAATCCCTCGTCTAACGTAACAGAGAAACGACACTGCATGAAAACGTTCATAGAAGGTTTATGAACGGTTCATTCGAACGAGCTCAGGTTCGCGACCGACCGACGTTGCTGACTGATAATTCATAAGCTATCACAAGTCTTGTAATACCTTAAGTACTGAACTTAGAAAAAATTACATATATATATATATATATATATATATTTACTATTATATATATACTATTAATATATATATATATATATTATATATATATATATATATATATATTATATATATAGTTAATGCCTATATAGTATATAGTATATAGTATATATATAGTATAATATAGTATAATAGCGTATATATTAGTCATATATTATATTAAAGTATATATAGTAGTAAGTGTAGATGATATATATCTGATAAGATATACGGATAATAGATCTAGGGTAATATATATATACTTATATATAAGTATAGTATATATATATATATAATGTTAATATATAGATAGTATATGCTATTGTATTTTTTGATATATATATTGATATAGATATATATTAGTGATATTGACTATATTTATAACTGGTAAGTAGGTAATTACTATATATGATATATAGTAATATATATATAATATATATAATATATATATATATATATATATATAAATATATATATATAATATGATATGATTATATATATAATAATATAAGTATATATATATATAATAATATATATATATATATATAAAATATATATTATATATAATATATATATTATATATATATATATAAGTAGAAGATGTCCTAAAGTAAAATGGTGTGATGTCACAACCTGTGTGCAGGCGCCTTCGTGTGACTGACACCATTTAAATAATGGCAGAGGGTAAACTATATATATAGTATATAATATATATATAATATAACTATATATTATATATATATATAATATAGCTCTAATATATTATATATATATATATATATATATATATATATGGTATCCGGTATGTTTATTGTTGTTGGTGGTAATGTTCTTGGCCTTGGCATTGTTGCGTTGTGATTGTTGGTCCTTGGCATTTTTGTTGTTGTTGTTGGTGGTGGTGTTAGTGTTGTTGTTGGTCTCGTTTTTGTTGTTTTTGTTGCTGGTAGGTAGTTAGTTGGTGATGTTGTTATGGTTATATATATATAATATATATATATATATATATATATATAATATATATATATATATATTTATATATATTAATATATATATTAAAATATATATATTATATACTATATAATATATATATATATTATATATATTTATTTATATAATATAGTATATATATATATATATATATATATATATATAATATATTATATAATATTAGTAATGCTAAGGGAAGTGAAGGGATGGCTATTATAATTTTCTGTACATTCGCCATGAATGTGCCGTGAGTGTTTTTAATGCGTGACATTATGCCTCATTGTACTTTCTGGCGTTTTTTTTTACCCCCCCCCCTTTGTTTCGTCAGTCGGAACGAGGTTGCCAGTTATCCAACTCTTTCCTGGATGTATTTTAGGCTTAACTCTGTTGCTCATAGTAACACGACCCCCGTCATAGCACGTAACAAGGTGGTCGTAGTCACCTGCTGACAGTAGCTGAGCTACTTTCAGAGTCTCAGTTTGGAAAGTCTGGTTAGGTTTCACTTGAAGGCAGCGAAAGCGACCACGACACGACCACGACCACGACCGCGACCGCGACCGCGACCGCGACCGCGACCGCGACCGCCGCCCCGGAACCGACGCGAGCGCAAGCCCGCCGGTGTAATATTACCCGCGCCGCACGTATATATATATATATATTATTATATATATATATATATATATTATATAATATATATATATATATTTATATATATATATATATATAATATATATAGTTTTTTCAAGTTCTAGTATTAAAGATGGATAGCAAGAATTTTCAGGTACAACACCCTTTAATTAATACGTATCCTCTTCATACTTACAAGGGTGGTGTAACAGAGTCATAGAGTTAGAGTTTTTGATGGAAGACCATGGAAAGTACAGAGTTTAGGTTAACGAAGAAGCTGAGTCACCATATGCTTGGGTGTTGATACCTTAGGCAAGAGAAATGTTGCAGGTAACAATCGCAATGCAATGTTGCTATTGTTGCAAAATGATTGATTTTGCAACATTTTGCAAATTTTGTTTTTTTTCCGCGTTTGTTGATGATGAAAGCGTTTGTGTTCACCCATGAGACCCCAGAAGCAGAACGAAAGCCGAATATTTTGTGAAATTATGGTTTAATGTTGGAACATTTATAAAAATATGTTTTTTTAACGAACTTAAGGAACGTAAAGGCCGTTGCGGCAGAGCCGCCCAGGATGGGTGCCCCCCATACTCACCCCAACCTGGCGACACGTCTTTTACGTCTTTATGTCCTTTTACGGTTGCATTAGGGTAAGTAAAACGTGTTTTACTGACCCCTAAAAGACGTAATAGACGTTGCTCAAACTACCTAGAAGACCCCATACCACGCCTCTGTGCGATCTTCTTTACGTCTTTTACGGCTTTACTGTCTTTAGGTCTTTTACGTCTTTACGTCTTTAAGTCCTAACAGAGTATT
>JABUQX010027429.1:0-7500 GCA_015478945.1 Trachelipus rathkii | reverse complement strand
TATGTTTGTGAAGGGAGATTTTAAAGTTTCTTTGAAGGTAAGGATAAAATTAGAATTACTATTAAAGTGGGAGATTCAGGCAAGATATGCGATAACCTTTTAGAAGGTGTTAGTGACAATAAATTAGAAAAATGACGGCGGTGAATAGGGTCTATTTGAGGATAATCAATAAAAATATGGTATACAGATTGTGGGCATGGCGGTGGCAAAATTTGCAGATAAGAGTTGGATCCCGTGACATGTAGTGCCTGTGAGTGATGTTCGCGTGGCCAATGCAGAGGCGTGTAAGTATCACCTCATGCAAGCAATTTCTTCGGTGAGAGGAAGACCTCTCACCAATGTTCGGCTTTATATTTCTAAGTTTCGCCTCTCGCTATCACTCTCCCGGCACTCTTGCCTGTAAGACCGGAAGCTTTGTCGAAGAGAAGTATAATAATCAGTTGATGGGAGGCGACTTTGTCGAATGGCATCCGGGGGTACCTAAAAAAGTTATGGAAAGAGGTATTGCTCATTCTGGCCTTTCTGTCAGCGATTTTGTTGTCACTTACTCCTATGTGAGAGGGGGTCCAACATAGTGTAATTTGGTTCTTACGAGAGTGTAGAAGCCAATGAAAATTGTTGTACAAGGGATACCATTGCGTTTTTAGAGGTCATGAATCGAATCTGAATAAATGACATAAGAGTGGTCTTGGTTATGGAATAAAATTCGAGAGAGGGCAGTCATTATAGCCATTAATTCTGTCGTAAAAATAGAAGCATAGGGGGGAGGGTATGGGAGATTTTGCGGTCAAGAAAAACATCAGACGCACTCACACTGTCCCTTGTTTTAGAGTCGTCAGTAAACACTGGAGTAAATCCACCGTGAACTACGGAACGAGACAATAGTGATGCCTTTAATAAGGAAGCGAAGTGGATATATTGTGAAGGAAGTCAGGACCAGACCAAGATGGTAGGAGCAGGGAATAGCCCAGGTGCAACCTTGTCATCGTTAAAAGAAACAGTAGCCACCTTTGGAAAGGGGTGTTGAGGTAGTTAAAGATATTAAAATTGTTTGCAAATGGCCAGTAATGAACATTCTGAGGTATCTATCGCAGAATTATTGTCAGAGCAGACGGTATTGGGGTTATGAATAGCGAAAGATAAATTGTGTGCGTGATGTGTTCCCTTTGAAGAGAGAGGGTCATCACATCGGATTCAACTTTGGGAGACGATCGGAATGCTCCGGGTAGAGTACGGATCTTCTCATTTTGAATGGGGTCTACAGGTGTATAGTAGGTGGATTACGCCGACCAATTACTTTACCCAGTCATGTTTCAACTTCGATCGGATTAGGGGATTTTTTTTGAGAAAACAAAAGGACTTGCGATCAGCATCCCAAGATTTTGAGGTGAGATGACGCGATAGGTCCAAACACGGCGATGAGAAGATTTGTTTTCAAGAAGTTTTAATGTTTCCGTGCCTATGTTTAAGTGGGTACTAGAAAGATTCCTGGAAATTTGACTTGGAAGTTATATGATGGGTGAAGCAAATAAGGTTTTGATGTTCGCTGGAAGAAAGGTGACAGGTTCTTCGACTTCCTTTTTTTTCTAAATAGTACTGCTGAGGTTTATGGGTGAAAGAAATGGAAGTCATCAAGAGTTTCCTCATTGTGAACTATTCTCAATGTTTAGTTGGAGTTGCCGTTTAAGAGATGGTAGCCTGGCACCTGCAAGGTCATCAACATAGAGAGAAGAATTGACCGATGCTGGGATAGAAATAACGATGCCATTGAATCTGACAGCAACTAATAATACACTTATAATCCTGCCCTACGGAACGTCTCCACACAGAGTAAAGTTTCGTGATAGAACAGAATATCACCGATCTTGGAAGGACCTGTCCGACAGAATGCATTTAATAAAGAGAGGAAGCTATCCTTGGAAACCAAGCAAGTGGAGTCTAAGGAGAACCCCAGTTCTCCACTTTGTGTCGTAAGCTATTTCAAGGTCAAGAAAGACACCAAAAGATATCCCAACCAGTTGAGAAAACTTCGCGGATGTCCTTTTTCAGTCTTTACAAGGGATCCGCAGTAGAAGGATTTTTGCGGAAATCAAACTTTAAGTTTGAAAAAGCCTGGCGATTCTCCAGAACTGGGACAAGGCTACCTGAAACCATTTTCTCCTTTAATTTTCAAGTATGATAGGTTAGCGAAGTTTGTCTTTGGTTGTCCGCTAACTTCGGATCTTTTCCAGGCTTGAGATTAAGAATTACAAAAGCTGTAGTCTAAAGAGATGGAAAAAAGGATTCGTTCCAGATTCTGTTATACAAATCCGGCAAGAACGCTGATGTAAAGGGATTAATATGACGGAGCATTATGTACAAAATTATATCGAGGCCGGGGGGGCACCGTTTTTGCTATTCGCCAATGCAGTTTGATACTCTGCAAGTGTATAATTAAAACGTTATAGGTATAATCTTCACCATTCGCTGTTGAAAAGTCTGGCGGTGCAGCGTTAATTCTCAATTTTTGAAAGGCTTCAGGATAGCGGCAATAATTCTAGTGGCAGGCAAAACTGTAACCTAATGCATCTGCAAGAGCTGCTGGAGCAGAGATCGCTATCGGTAATATCAGGTTCATAATGGAGGACTATGGATGGAGAGAATTATTGGAGCTGCGAAATATTTTCTGTAAAACTTTCCACACTGAAGTAATGTATGAATTGTAGAGTTAACAATCGAAGTATAAGTTTCGAAAGTATTGCTTTAGCTGTTTGGCGATTAATAAAATGATCCATGTTTGAGGTGGTTACGGGTCCGTTTGTATTTCCTATGAGTTTTTTTACCTTCCCGCGTTAGCTTGTGCCAAACTCTGGAACACAGCCAAGGGGTTGCCGAAACTCACTACCTGCCCGAGAGATGCGCGGAATGCAAGCTGGTGTGGAGAACGTGCTGCGAAGAAGTTAAAAGCATCCTCAATGGTAGGAAACGTTATTGAATTAGGAAAGTGGATTTAGCCTGCTGAACTGATAAAAAGGAACCCATTCCACTCGATCATAACACCAATGGGAATGGGCGTTTTATAATTGGGTCGCGGTGCAAGTTTAAGGCTATTGGATCCATATCAAAATGAAGCAAAAGGAAAGATTTATACGGGCACAAGAAGAGTGTGTATCTAAACGTTCATGCGTAGGGAGTCTTATGTTAAGGTATCCCAGTGAAAAGGGTGTTAGGAGATCAACAAGAACAGCTTAGACGAGGTGACAGAGTCGCCTCATAAGGGGTGGCGAAGGTTGAAGTCTCCCAGTATAACAACCGGAATGGGGGGCTGCTTAAAAAGGTCAGCTAAGTTCCTCTAGTAAACTCTCTACTCGGTAGCCAAGTAGAATCGTGCAGACAGTGAAGGTCGGTTGGACAGATGCCGATTCCTTGCTGTTAATAGCATGAAGTCTTATTTTGAATAAGGACTAGAGAATAGGGAACAGATTTATTAAATGAGTATACTCCTGCACCTTCCGTATCAGTGTCACCTCTTTTTATAGAATTTATCGGCGATTTATATTATGACGGTTGAATGAAATCGCAATAACACAGATGAAGTTCCTTCAAACATATTCCCTTTGGTGTACACATGTTTATTAGTTGAACAAGTTCTTCAAAACTAGAGTAGTAGCCACGACAATTCCATTGAAGGAAGGTGGCCATGCTATGTTGTTATGAATATTATGAGGATAGTCTTTTTGAGACAATTGTCTCTATGTGGCTAGGGATAATATTGGAGGTGGATACAGATGAGGAGGAAAGGCTGAGACGTGGGTCCCGACGAGGAGGAGCAATAAATCCTGGTGGTAAGGAATAGTCGTACAACAGAGATTTGGGTTGTACGACCGGTTTTAGGTGGTGTTTAGTTGTATTTGTTAGAGGGGCTCGTCAAATTGAATTCGCAGTAAGCTGAGTTCAACCAAATCCATCTTATAGGGTTGGTCGTTGGAAGAACAACCAAAATGCTTATGTTTAGGAATGGAAGCCATATCAGCATGTGCCAAGCAAGCAGATTCAGAAATAGGTTGATAATATGCGAGTTTCCATAGAGACAATATATATATATATATATATATATATATATATATATATATATTGTGTATAGGCATTATATATATATATATATATATATTATATATATTATATTATATATATATATATATATATTATAATATATATATATTATATATAGTATAGATATATATATATATATTATATATATATATGTATGTATATTTATATATATATATAAATATATTATATATTATATATATATTATTATATTTATATATATATATATATTTATATTATCATTACCCTGGCGACAAATCCTGGTCTCAACCAAGAAGAGAACGGCCCACCATTGTTCCAACGTCTAAAGCACGCTTAGGGTGTTTTATTTTGTAAGTCAAAAAATAAAATGTAAAACTTTTGCAGACTTTGCTTACGCCCCGGGTCTCTGTGATGTAAAAGATATATATGCCAAATTTCAAGATGATTGGATAATATTTAGAGGTTGCACACTTCGAACAGTTGTGTAAAAGTAGGTAAAAAATATGATTTTTCAATTTAGATTAATTTTATTGGGAAAACTAGAAATCACAAACGTAATATTAAAACTAGACATTAAGATTAATAGGTAGTATGATAGACAAAACATGTGTTATATTAATCAACTTTGAACGATGTAATCCCTTCTTTTGTTCGCTTGAGGACGACTGTTCTGTGATGCTCGACAACCCTCAACAAGAATTATTTTTGTTGTTCGTCCCTGGCCGATTCGTTAAACCTTTTAATCAGAGCAATTCCTCTTTCTGCGGTATCATTGACCACCTTAAGAGCGTTCACATGGCTTCTTAGAGAATCACTGCAGTATTCTGTCACGTCGTGGATCCCAAACAATTCAAAGAACGTCTTTGTTTTATTAGTAACGAAATGGATCAGGTCTTTTCCTTCAAACACTAGGTTTTTACCCTCTAATCGTTTCATTTCCTTTTTCTTTGCAGGTTTGGTTTCTAGATTTATAGTCATATTTTCCTTAACAGCCTGAGTAATACGCTTCAAAGACAGCCAATCCTACGTTTGTTTCTGACAGATACCAAAGGTGTCTCTTAGCAACTGTGAGAGCACTTTTTTTGACGTCTATATCTGGGTAAGTGCTCAGAAGCTGTAGCATATCCAAATCATTCTTTGGAGCCCATCGACTTACAATTGCCTCGTGCCAAAAGCGAACATATATGAGGCTGACAAAATGTGCAACACGTTGCATTCCTTTCAATTCACGTTGAGGAATATTCAACTGTTTAGTGAAGAGGACAATTTTAAGTGCATATATTGCCTTTGCCATCCACCTTGCCTGATGCAGAGCCCCTGGGATCCTGAAACTGAAGTCGTTATTAGACCAACCACCTAGGTACAGGAGTGAGAGTTGTAATAACTCTTTGTAGTCTTCTCTTAGATGACTTCCGTCTTTTAGGACAGTTTGGATGTAGTTAACCATGCTCACTCGTTGTTCTTCTAGAAAGCCTTGAACGGGACTTTCTTCATCCAGCATTGTCGTATATGACTTCCTATCAAGTGAAGCCCACAGACGTTGGAAGTTCTGAAAATGTGGATGTCAGGATCACTTGATGGTGCTCCACAACACTCTCAAACACCTTTCAATATTAGTTCATGGGTGTGATGCCGGCAAGCCAACCACAACAATGTTCGTCCGAATTCCCTTTCAATTCTGGTACATGCCCCTTGGATCAGTCCTGTATTAGATGCTGTAGTATCAAAAGATATACCGATTATATTGTCACGTAGCCCAAATCGGTCCACTTCCCGAATAACTACCTCAGCCATCTGCTCACCAGTGCCTTTCAGGGCAACAGGTACGCCAAGCAAATGCTCAAAATCTTTGCCAGTCACTAGAACTGCAACTCTATCTTCCAAAGTTTTGACACTCCCATGGGCAACTGAGGGCAACAGTTTACTATCCCAATGCAAGACCAAATGAGGTGGATTTTCAAAGACTGACTCTTCGATGTTCTTTGCCATTTTACTTCTATTAATCGCCCGAGCTCGGTAAACGGTAGCTGGAGATACGGAAATTTTTGATACATCGTGGTCAAGGCTTTTTGCAGGTACTATAAATGAAGTACTTGCTTGTCGAATAGAGAGCTGTTCTCGATCCCAAGTAGACGTGAGTGTCTGATCAAGAGGTTTTAATCTGGGACCTGCACGTAATTTTTTCTTTGCTGGAGGCGAAAACTTGGCCTCTTCGCCACTAGGTGCTGATGATGATGGAGATGAGTCTTCCAGTATAACTGTCTTATTGATTTCAGCGATAGCTTTGTAATGTTTCATCTTATATGATTCCTTATTTTCTTCTTTTGTACACTTAGCTCTTCTTTTTGTGGTGAAAACCTTGTCTACTCCACCCATTGACGAACTCATACGATCTTCTCTTTGTGACCTAAGAAATTCTTTATCTTCTTGTGATACGTTATTCATGTTCATTACATTTTGCCGGGAAATGTCAAATAACTCGACTATATCACCTTTCCAAATATGCCGTTTCACATTTGCTTTATCCGTGTTTCTCGATTTCTGATTTCTCTTTACCTAGATTTTGGTATTCTTTGTACAGCTTCTGTATACCAGCACGGATATTCTCCTCCGTCTTAACAGGGATATTTGCCTTCACCCACACTTCCTGTAGTTTCGTACTGGTAGATTTATCAGCATCTGAAAGTGTTTCTTTCATTTCCTTGTAATGGTACATAAGCACTAACAGTAATCAAATGCAACCATCTTCTTGAAATCTGGCACATATATCTTTATATCACAGAGACTCGGGGCGTAAGAGAAGTCATATGAAAATCACATCTTTGGAAAAAGGAAACACCCTAATATATATATATATATATATATATATATATATATATATATATATATATATATATATATATATCTTTATATATATATATTATATATATTATAAATATATATATATATATTATTCTATAGAGCCGTGTTAGGGTGTGAAAGAATTGATACAATATTAATGAAGGCATAGTAGTTGTGTTGGTGTGAAGAAAGAAAGTTAAATGAGAGAATAAATGAAGTGACATTTGAGATGGTTTGGTCATGTGGAAAAGGATGCTATTGATAGTCGGTGGTTACGCGATGTACAGTGGTTGAGGTTTATGTGGTTAATCACCGACTGGAAGACCGAAGAAAAAGTGGATTGAGTCAGTTCAGTAAAGGAATTGCCTGGAGGAGGGAATGTGAGTTTGGCAGTAGCGAGAAGAAAATTGCCATAAATAGGAGTGAATGGCAGTGTTTTGTGTTGTGAGGGGGTATGACTGTGGCCCACCTGGGCCAAAGGATGAACCCACATTGACGAGATGCCATAGTGAAGGGTCCGTCGTGGTCCCCGTTAAGCTCTAGGTGGTTTTCTGCACTGCGGCGAGTTCTTCACTAAAGATCTCTCTT
>JABUQX010027428.1:20000-23101 GCA_015478945.1 Trachelipus rathkii | reverse complement strand
GTGTGCTTTAGTTCAGTTGCGAATTCCAGGTGTTTAACCGTTTTCGCATTTATCGTGAAACGCTGCGTTTTGTTGCTCGCTTCATTAGACGGGGTTATGTAATTTGCTCAATATGTAAAATTAGCGATGATATGTTAGAGATATGACCAACTTGGTGAATAGGTTACGTGGGCTGAGAGCCTTGCCCTCCTTCAATTGGCCGCCACTAGATCTATATAAAGTTCCACTTACTGAGGGGCATCTAGGTTTCTCGGAAGGTAATGTGTTACTTTAGATATATGGTTGTGGCTGTTTTATTCGTAAGTTAAGGCCGTTATGTTAAATATTACTACGTGACAATGATCTTACAAATTGCTAAATGATGTTTTATGAATCACTGTGTTGCAATGATGTCTAGAAACATTATTATTCAGTTAGGTTTTTATTGATAATCTAGGTTTGCTGAGACTTTTGATAAATAATGGTTATTCTCTTGGTCAAATGAGGTTATACTCAAACAGAGTGACCTTTGATGAAGATAATTGTTCACGCGTTCAGATGTTTATCTTTGACATTAGTCTGCCTGTTAATGGATTTTGTTAGATAATACAGCTTTACCTGTTGCTTCATGCTTGAAGGGTGTAGGAACATATCGAGTATTGGATGACCTGTTAGCTACTTTACCTTTGATAGTAAGGGAATTTTCAGGATATAGCTGATTATTCTCACAAAGTATCTTCAATTTACATGCCATCTGTTCTAGTTCAGTTACATTGTATTAGCACATGTAATTACTAAAACTTTGTTCCCATCAGCATATCTTTATTGATTATTATGTAGAACTTTATTAAAAATCCTTCCAGATAAGTTACGATTTTCCTTTATAATACTAGTTATTTAATTATTATTGTGAACTTCCATTATCTTCTTACTTAGTAATTTTGTAAGTTGTCATTAGTTTGTCGTGCACATTATTTTCTTAGTTCATGTAGTGCTATATTTAAAACTGTGCAAAAACATTTTGATATTCTTCATATTTGCTGGTTAGTATATAAGCAACTCATTTTTGTGCTATGTTTTTTTAATGATACTCGAAATGCAACGTAAATCAATGATGTTAATGTAAAGTAACAACAGTTAGAGATGTTCTTGAAAAAGTGTGAATAGGTTACGTTTTTGTACGCTTGCAGTGCTAGTTACTTTACTGCTGTTCAGTATGGAACTTTGTTAATGTTAGTTGTTTATTCTGTGTGTAAGGTGTATTTAAAGATTTTATTGACTGATGCTCTGTTCTGGTTCTGAGTAATGCTGTGCTTTATTAGCAAATCAAAACAATATTACATTCATATATATCATTAAATTTGAATTGAACATATAAAAGACTTATTTTTATTACCTGTGTTATTGTTTGTTGTTATTGTTATTTAATTATTTATTATTTATTTATTTATTTGTTATTTTTCATCTTTGTTGTTGTTGTTGTTGTTGTTGTTATATTGTTGTTATTATTATTGTTATTTATTTGTTGTTGTTGTTTGTTGTTCTTTATTATTTTTTATTGGTTGTTGTTCATTATTTGTTGTTATTATTTATTTATTTATTGTATTGTATTTATGTTGTTCTCTTTGAATATACCTTACCACAATGAACTAATGTCTGGTTCAGTTATAGGTGAACATCTTTCTGTTTATGATTAATTAGAAAAGAATCTCACATTGCCTATGGGGTTGTTACACCAGGCTGTCAGTAGGATATTTTTCGCTGTACTGGTACGATGACATCTCCCACATCTCTACACTTGTTGTTATTGTCAACTAGGGTGTTTCATTTATTAACGATGTGTCATTTTATATTTAATCGTCCATGGATGGTTACAAATACATTGTATGTATTCTGCTAAGTTAATATATTATAGTATTAATCTCGACGAAGATTACGTCATCATGAACCACATCAAATTTTAGCTCAGTCATTCATTCTAATAGTTTTCAGGACGAATTTGACCTTGACGCTAAGGGCCTTTGGGGTTACCTACAGTTGCCAAACTCGCTAGAGATCGGTATATCTTTAATAATCATATATACCAAGTTTGAAGGCGTGGCTCTATTCCTTCATATCGGAGGCGAGAGCTGTAGTACAGTGCGGTGCGCGGTACGGTGCCGGGTGCTGAAGGACACCCAGAGGGCTTAAAAACAACTCAAAGTGTTTCCTCGGAAACACTTCTTCGTCGTAATAATAATAATATGCATAATAAAAAAAAATAATAATAATAATATGTGAGGATGTATTGTGTATGTGCGCGCGCGCTCTCGCCTGACATGTCGTCTGCGACGGATTGCGTCATCAACTCGACTGCCACCTACTGGGCTAAATGCTTGATCTCAGATCACGCAACAAAGGGCGTAAGCGCAATATCGGCGTCCACCCTCAGGTACCAAGCCCTCTATGCCATCCTACAGACTTGATTTACACGAGACTGTTACCAACCCTTTTATACATTATGTTCTAAGTTTTCAGACCTATGTCTTAAGCTTTTCGAGAAATAGACAGGTCTGAATTACTGATCTCATATCTGTACTTCTTTATGTATGTATGTAATATATGTAATAAATATATATATATATATGTATGTAATATGTAATAATAACAATAATATATATGTATATATATATATAATATAACCAATAATAATAATATATCTATATATATATATATATATATATATATACCAGTATATATATATATATATATATATATATATATAATATATAATACTATATGTAATAATATATATGTATAGCAATAATAATAATAGTATATATATATATATAATAATAACTATATATATATATAATAATAATATATATAATAATAATAATAAATATATAAATATTTTTCTATTAGAGTGAGTTTATATTTAACCACATATCGATTTCAGTATAATAAATAGGAAATAAATAGATACGGCATCACAAATATGCACAATGCACATATTAATTTTGACGTGTCATATGCCAGGTTTCAAATTGAATTGACGCAGACGTGCCCATGAAAGAAGGTGAGCATGTCTGGCTAACATATTCTAAGGATTATTTTCAATTCTTGTGTACAGATATATATAT
>JABUQX010027428.1:0-17500 GCA_015478945.1 Trachelipus rathkii | reverse complement strand
AATAACATCGCAAAGTGTATACTTTTGTAATTATTTTCGGAAAAGCAGTGCGATATCTGGGTTTAGAAACCACTAGGCAGCAAAATCAAGGAAGAAAATTGATTGAAAAGAAAATGAGTAAAAGACAAATGAAAATACAAACATAAGGAGGGAAAAAAAGAAAAAAGAAAAAAAAGACTAATGAACAATCTCCCGTTTTTTAACGTTGAAACTCTTGGCTTTATACGGATATAATGAAAGGAGTGATTCCTTTATACTAGCATGTCGAAGTAAATACTGCAGAGATATTCTCTGTGATAAAAGATATGACTTCGTTAAAACCAAGGTTTCAGAATTAATTACTTCTATCAAACAAGCATCCAAGTTCGCTTTCTGAGTCAGCCATTTCAAATGGTCAGACATTCAATCAACAGTTCCTTTGCTATCTATGACTAGTCATTTCATAGACAAGGATTTCAAAGTCCAAAATGTTGTGCTGTGCGCTGAATCGCTCACTAAACGCCACAGGGGTGAATATCTCAGTGACGAATTAGTGGATTTTGGCGAAATGGAAGCTATCTCTAAATGAGATTCACTGTGTCATGAGATATGATGGTGCCAATATAAAGAAATCTCTACTCCTTTCTTGAATGAATAACACAAATTCCGCCAGTCATCAACTGCGCCTTAGCATAAAAAATTGTGTCACAGTTTAATTATTCGACAACGACTCAAGAAGAACTAAAGAAAATAAAAGCCAAGATTAATGTTTCTCAACTTTCAGAAATATTTGACGTTACCGCTGGCTTGAACAGTATTCTGATTCTCCAAATGATGATAAGGATGCAAGAACTTAATGTATTTGACTGCACGTTCTGCCGAACTAATTATACAATAAATATCTTAACATCCAATGACAATTTATTCCAAACAACTGTATTATCACTGGGGAACAAATTTTACGTTTTTTTCTGCTATCTATGATCTTATACTTATTTCTTATGTGTTATGCTGCGCTGAATTCAAAATAGTATTGGGTTTTGTCTTTGACGTTCAGTTTTGACTTTTGACACTACTCACATGTAAGCATGGAAATTTTTTTCATAAAAATGATTTTTCACGTGGACAGAAACAAAACGGCTGAGTACACAAACATATATTCTAATTAAAATACGTGTATGTTACCCAAATATACATGGTGTAAAAACTCAGAATGATAGGACAATAATAAAAAAAGATATAGCAGTTTTTCATTTATGAAATGGTAAAGATTTTTTTTGGCATTTCTTTAGTCTTCATGTGAATGGCGGCGTAACTAGACTTTATAAACAAACACCAATATAATTTTTGGAATCAGGGCAAAAAAAAAACAAAAAAACAAAAAACGTAAGAAACAAGTCTTATATACAAGTCAATAAAAATTTTGCTCCCATAATAATAATAATAATAATAATAATAATAATAATAATAATAATAATAATAATAATAATAATAATAATAATAATAATAATAATAATAATAATAATAATAATAATAATAATAGTTTTTTGTTGATTTGTATATAAGATTTGTTTCTTATGTATATTTTTGCGCTGAATCCAAAAATTATATAGGTGTTTGTCTATAAGGTCAAGTTTTGCCGCCATTCATATGAAAACTAAAAAAAAATGCAAATTTTTTTTTTTTACCCTTTCATAAATTAAAAACAGCAATATCTTTTTTATTATTTGTCCTATCAATATGAAATTTTTAAAGCATATATATTTAGGCAAAACGCAGAGAATGGGGAAAAAGGTTGGGGAAAGAGGTTGGGAAAGAGGTTGGGGAAGAGGTTGTGGAAAGAGGTTGGGGAATGAGGTTGGGGAAAGAAGCTGGGAAAAGAGATTGGGAAAGAGGTTGGAGAAAGAGGTTGGGAAAAGAAGTTGGGGAGAGAGGTTGGTGGAATGCGTGTAAGAGTGGGTCACCGATCTGCATTATGGAAATATACGAAACTGAATGTATTTTTTTCACTTAATTTTTTATTACTGAACTTTTAAAACAAAGGCAAATATTCCATTTATCCTAATAACAAAAAAAAAAAAAAAAACAAAAAAAAAAAAAACAACTTATTTTACTAGCAATATGTATGTTCGTATTCTGGAATATAAAGAAAAATTATTCGCTTTCACAAATATTAATAAAATATATTCGCATTTGCCTTCCCGATTATATATATATATATATATATATATATATATATATATATATATATATATATATATATTTATATATATATATATTATTTTAATATTATAAATATAGTAGTATATATATATATATATATATATATATATATCTTATATATACTATATATCTATCCCGATATATATATGATATAATAATATATATATATTAATGGCGATGAAATAATATCTGTTCTTTACTGTAAGGAGAAACTTACGTAAATGTTCGTTAGCCAATTTTTTTTTTTTTTTCAAGGTTTGACGGTCGGGCTAGAAATGAAATTTTAATCATAATAAATCGTCATGAAACTTACTTTAAATTTTTAAAAGGTATTTAACTTTTATTAAAAAAAAAAGTAGTAACTGTAAGACCAATTGAATGCAGTTGAAAAAGAAGTATCAGTGTCACAGTGTCAGGATTCAAAATAGTTGCAATCGAAGCCGGAATCAGTACGGGATTCGAATAATTGCATAACCACAACCACAGCCCTACTCATCAAGTGACTCCCACAGTAATATTACTATACTTTTTTCCTTTACAACGCGCCGTACTGTCGCGAATTTTGTTGTATGAAATTTCTTAAATAATAAATGAATGATTTTTTTTAAATGTATGCAGATATATAAATAAAATTAAAATTTAAATAAAATGAAGTTAATAGTAAATTATAAAAAATTCCCTAAAATATTTGTTGCACCTCATATTTAAGCAAAATTTTTATATTATACAATTTTTGATAATCACATAAAAATGGGTTCTGTTTCATACCAAAGAATAGTTAATATACGGCCAGTCTTATCCATGTCAATTTCTTTGACTTTTTACAAAATTTCTCATTGGCGTTTATCCCTTTTTGCCTTTCTCTCTCTCTTTTCTTTCTATGCATTCCATCGATGAAATTAAAACTTCCATTATCGTTATTCTGTCCTTGATTATATTATATAATCATTGTTCTGGGATAATTTAATATATCTTGCTAAGCTTTCTATTTCTCTAAGAACTAATATCCTTCTTTATAAGTATTTTTTTAAATATGCTAATAAAAAGTGACGTTCATACAATATATATATATATATATATATATATATATATATATATATATATATATATATATATATATATATATATATATATATATATATATATATATATATATATATATATATATATATATATATATATATATATATATATATATATATATATGTATATAATATATATATATTTATATATAAATATATAATATATAATTATATATATATAATAATAATATAATATATACTATATTATATATATATATATAATAATATATTATATATATATTATATATATTAATATATATATATATATATAAAATATATATATATAATAATATTATAATATATATATATATTATATATATATATATATGTGTGTGTGTGTGTGGGCGTGTGTGTAGGTGTGTGTGTGTGTGTGCAGAACGTATAACCATGGTGAAACTCTCTGGCATATTGGAGAACATTTCATATTTTTTCCTTTCAAATAAAACATCTAAACCTTGGTTTAACTCCGATTTCTCTCATGCTATTAGACGCAGGGACGCTTCCTTCAGGAATCACAATCATCTTCAAACTTCAGAAACTCATACAACTTATATAAAAATGCAATAATCTTTCTAATTTCTCTTCTTTGTGCCCTTTCTAGCATTCTACAAAAAAATGTCAACTGTAACTTTGCATCTTCCTTTTTCCCTTCTCTAGCATCTTCCGACGGTACAACTGCCTTTTTGCCTTTTGCTAAAACCAAACCATTCACTCAAACCTTTGCTTCTAATTCCACTTTAGACGAGTACGGTGCTATTCCTCCTTCTCCACCTTCTTCAACTCATTTATGTCAAATATTGTCATTTCTTCAAAAGATGTTATTTCTGCTCTTCTGAGCCAAACACTAGGAAGGCGTACGGTCTTAACGGTATTTCGTCTTCTGTCGTTCTCATAAATTGTTCTTCGGGACTTGTAAACTGCCTTGGAAACAATTCCGTCTTTGTTTTTCCATTTCGTCTTCTCATTTTACTCGAAACGTTCGCTCATTATACCAGTGCTGAAAATAAGGGGACCGTTCTCAACCCTCAAACTAACCTCCTTTCGCTTAAACTTCCGTTCTTTCTAAAGTTTTTGGTTCTATCCTTAAAGGAAAAATTTCAAAACATTTTTTTTAATCTAATCAATGATTGACACAGTATGGTTTTCATAAGAAACCCTCTGCTGTTGATCTTCTTTCTCCTCTTTCTATTTCTTGGCCTCCTTCCTTCGGCATTTCGGTGAATCCTTTGGTTGTAGCGATAGACATATCGAAAGCCTTAGATATAGTCTAGCACAAACCTTTGATTATTTATTAAACAACTCTCGTTAGCTATCCTTTTCTCTGTGACCTTTAATCCTATTTCCTTTTCTGTCTTTCCATAGCAGTTGTTGTTGACCACCACCATTCATCCTTTAAATCTATAAATAGTGGTGTTCCTCAGGGTTCCGTCCCACTTTCAATTCCTTTCATAATTGTCGTTAATGACCTCTCTATTATTTTATCACCTATCTAATTTTATGCCGACTCCATCCTTTATTAATACTTTAATTTTGAAAGACTTTCCACCCAATACTAATTTGCCCACCCTAGATGGGGGGGGGGGTTCTTGGAGCAACTAACCTGTGATCTTTCTCGAATTTCTAATTGAGGTCTGATGAGTATGGTTGTTTTCAACGCCTCAATAAATTTCAGTTCATTCATTTTTCTACATGACAAAATCTTTCACACTACAATAACATCTTCGAAAACACTCAACTCAAACTTTAGACTTTCTTTATTATTCTTGGTGTTTCTTTTCTTTGTAATCTCTTTTGGAATAATTATATTACTTCTCTTTGTAAATATCCATACAAAAGGTAAGGTGTTATGAGGGGCCTTCAAAGTATGCCATACACACCTGGGGTGGTTTCACTCACGCGACTATCCTTGAAAAAGTGGAGTCTAGGGATTGTGGTCTTACCAATTCACCTACTTTTACCAACTCTCTCCCGTCTCTCTCTACTCGTCGAATGGTTGAGTTACTATCTTTATACAAACTCTACTGCAGCAGACACAGCTCTTCTGAATTCTCCAGTCACATACATCATCCTTTGAGGAGGGCTTACTATACACTCCTTTCTATATAGTCGCATCCCTTCTCAGTCTAACTCTCTGACATCAGACGTAACCACTATGCACAATCTTAAATGTTCTTGATTGGTAAAGTCTGGAACACAATTCCATTATTTATTTTTTAAACTATCTGGGACCTTTTGACGTGCACACTTTTAAACGTCTAGCATCGGGGTTTGTCAGTCGTGTCACTAAAAATTGGCGTCAATTGGAGATTTTTTTTTTGTAATGTTTAATTCCAGTTTACGGCATAGTATATTACACTTATATATATATATAATATATATATATTATATTATATCATATAAATATATATATATAATTATATAATAGTAATATATATATTATATATATATATATATTATATTATATATTATACTATATTATATATATATATATATATAATATATATATATATATTATATATATATATATATATATATATATATATTATGGTAAATGTTAAAAATTCAATATTGTTTATTAACTTCGGTAAGATAATAAACTTGGGAAAGTGAATACAATTTCCTAAATGAACTGTTTTGAAAAGATGTCAATAATAACATATATATATATATGATATATATAATATATATATATATATATATATATATATATATATATATATATAATATAATATATTAATATATATATATATTATATATATATAACGTTCTCCCCCAGGAAGGTCAAACGACCTGTCAGTGGGACCCATCGAGAAAGGTCCTTGGGTTCCACGGGCCTAACGACTAAATCCGTTGGCTGGTCAAAGCTTATTCGCGGATGCGGAAGTTTTCCACTAGTAGCAAAGCACTCTACCATGTGCTCATTAGCGTCCTGAAGTGAGACGAGAGCTAGAGTTAATAGATAAATGCTTCAAACATCTCTCGCTCCACCCGTCTAGAACCTTGGGCCCTCGCTTGCTAAGCGAGTGCTCTCCCACTGAGCTAGAGCTCTCTCTCTCTCTCTCTCCTCTCTCCTCTCTCTTCTCTCTCTCTCTCTCTCTATATATATCTTATAATATATTATATATTATATATTCTAACTATATACATCTCTGATAATAGTTTGACTATGAATATATAACTATATTTATACTATAAAATTAGTAATAATTATATATATATAATATTATATATCTATGTATTATATTATATTTATATATATATATATATAATATAATATATATATATATATATATAATATATATATTATATATATATATATATATATATGTTGGTGCTTGAGTGTTCATGTTTTTTATATATTTGTCCGTGTATTTATTATGTAGGACGTTGTAAATTTTGTGTATTCTAAGAAAGCAATTTTATCTTCAAGCTCATTATTAACTTTTCTTTTTAGCTTTGAATCTCAAGGTAAATAAATATTAAATAGCTACTGTAATTTCATATATTAATGGAAAGATGGTAAAGAGTTAAATATTAAAAATTATGTTTATCCTAAATGTATTTATTTATTTTTTTTATCTTGAAATATACTTGGTTTTATTTTCGCAACATTTCAAAAATTAATTGCTCAATGCTTCAAATATTCAACACTAAAATACTTAACAATGTTGAAATATTATGATGTTCTAAAATCTACACTAAAACAAAATTGTGATGATCAATAATTGTTAAATTTTGAATTCTAGAAACGTCCTCGGTTGACAAGGTTTTTAGACAGCAAGCTATTCTTTTCAGGTGAATTAAAGTACCAGTAAAGGCGGAACATATTTCCGAAACTTTTTTTAAAGAACGATTTGAAATATTATAAATTTATTTGAATAAAAAATTCCATTTATTTATTATTTTCAGATTCTATTTAAATTATAACGTTTTGATGTAAAATTAAGTTTTGTGGAAAATAATGTTACACATTCCTTAAAGGACCCATAAAATGCCTTTTAATGTGAAAGTCGATTTTTAAAAATGGTTCCGATGCTCTGCTGCTCTGTCATTAAATACCTGCAGAATGGAAGATAAGACCTAAACTGATATCTTTCTATATTGTTGAAAGAAATAACAAAGGAAATTATTCTTGTAATATGAGAAAATTATAACTAGAGGTCATTAACCAGGCTAATAGAGAAGTAGGTGAACAAGGTATAATTTCCCCTCACGGATAGCCCTACTTAGAGATTATTTGTTTACATTTTCCTATAAAGTACTATCTTATTTAATGATGAGAATAATTACATTTTTTTAAAATAGAATTTTAGTTCCAATATAAATTGCTTAATTTAATCACTCTTCATATTTAGAAAATAAAATACAATTTAATGAAATATTTAAACGTGTATTAAATTTCTTATAACATAATGAAAATTTACCTACCTATCAGTACCCAGCCGGCCAGAGCGGGTATAACGGAATAAATAATGGTTCCTCTTCTTCCAAAGTAGTTTATACAGAATCCGGCGACAGGACTTCCGAATAAAGCTCCCAAGTTTGCAACGGATGAAAACCAGCTATTCTGCTGGTAAGAAATATGAAGAAGAATTGAGTCATTTTTGTTACTTGTTAATAGCGCACCTACACGCGAGAATGAAGAAGGCAAGGACAATCAAATGAACAAATGATTTATTTGGCCCTAAGATATGTGAGACTCAGTCTTTAAAAAATTAGAGAAGATTTTCTGAATGAATTTGTAGCAGTAGAAGGACTACTGGAAGAAGTTATCGCAAATGCCATTATTCATTTATTAAGAAAAAAATGCATTTGCCTTAAACACATTGATTGGCAAGGGATATGATGGGTACTGCAGGCGATGATGAGTGATTTAAAAGGAGTTCAGTATTCATATATAAAAGAGAAATTCTGTCTGCAGCATTATGACTTATTGCAGTGAAGCAGTAATAAACTTGGCGATATTCATGCCCTCTAACAGTAAAAGTCTGTTTAATGATGTTTGATGGGGTGTGTGAAAAGAAGTAGGGTTTTATTTTTAGGGGCCAGTGTTTTTTTTCCCCTTTCCCCCTGCTCACAGAAAGAGAAACCAGTATACTTAAAGAAAATATTAAAAAAAAGATTTACCAAATCTAAAAATAAGTCACTTTTAGTTTTATGTGAAACTAGGTGGGTTTACAAAAATGATGCCATAATAAGTTTCAAAGAACATTTTGTAGCCGTAGTTCATGCACTAGAAAATATAATTGAAGTTGGTGGTAGATGGATGAGACACAATTAAACAATGCACATGCAGAAAGTATTATGTATTCTATTGTCGACCGGAAATTTAGTAATACCCTTTGATAAATTCTATGTTTGAGAGGTGATACTATCAAAATAGTATAGAGAAAAATATTGCAGGGAATAATATTCTACAGAAAGAGTATGGATTTGCAGGTACTAAACTGCACAAAGAATAGTGGACCGGGCATGCAAATAATCAGCGGTTACTCTCATGCTAAAACTGGCGATCAGAATGCAGGATTACCATCTTAAAAAGTATTTTCACTGAGGCATTCAATCTTAGGCTTTCCCTTAAACGCAACAATTGTCGATTCTGACTTGCTCTCCGTCGAAGTGCAGCTTTATTTATACAACATCGTGAAATTATTTAACGAATGTTTGTTTTTATTTACCAATTTTTAGAAAACATTCATATGAAGGGAATTGCGACATCGATTCAGTAAAACATAGTGTATCTCAGTAGTAATTCTACAAAATTAAATCTTATTCTCGTCGCTCTTTTGATTTAATCGTTTTTGAAGTTGACATGATTACTTTATATTTTTTGAAACGATTTCTCCCTAATCCAATAATGTAAACATGAAATGTGAGTTGTGGAGAACAGAAAAATTGGAGTGAAAAGCTAGGAACAAATAGGCCAAATTAACTGCAATAGACTGAATTACCTACGTGCAATCCCTAAATTGTATCCTAATATGATGGAGCTCCTGTAAATTTTTAGCTACACTATTGTTTATCACCCGGGCAAACCACGCTGAACGATCGATTCTCTACATTAAAAACGCCTAAAAAACTATATCAGAAATTGGATGGACAAGAACGATACAAAACGGATCGCCAGATCTAATTAATATAACAACGAAATGGAATGTCAGCCCGAAGAATCATAAAATTTTTGCGAAAAT
The DNA here is from genome assembly GCA_015478945.1 of Trachelipus rathkii. Classification (NCBI taxonomy): domain Eukaryota; kingdom Metazoa; phylum Arthropoda; class Malacostraca; order Isopoda; family Trachelipodidae; genus Trachelipus; species Trachelipus rathkii. Next base: position 8,025 of record JABUQX010027428.1, on the reverse strand, counting down.
TCTAGAAGAAGACATTTATATTGTAAAGGTAACTATATTTGTATAATAATATAGTATATATATATATATATATATAATAATATATATACTACTATATATATATACTATTATTTATATATATAATATATATACTATATATATAATATATATATATTATATATATTATTATAACCCCCGAAATTTAACTTCAAGCTACGCCTATGTATATAATATAGAGTAAATATATTATATATTATATATGAATATATAATATATTATAATATATATATATAATATATATATATATATTAATATATAATATTATATATAATATATACATATAATATATATTATAATATTATAATATATATATGTGTATGTTAGTGTTTGTAAACTATTGAGTTATATATATAGTATATATATATATAATATATTTAATACATATAATATAATACTGCAATATGCAGATTATAATCATCCCGGGGTAGTAATAAAATAATACTATAGTATATGATATATATATATATATATATAGATAATATTATAATATAGTATTATATAACTATATATATATAGTATATAGTATATGATAATAAATATATTTAATATATAATGATATATATTATAATATATATATTATATATTACTATATATAATATTATAATTTAAATATTAATATTTAATATTATATAATAGTATATTATATATATATATATTAGTAATATAGTATATTATATATATCATATATATAGTTCTAATATTAATCGTTATATATATATATAATATATATGCATAAACTGCACTCTCAAAATTACTTTTCGTTCGGTTTGTGTATGCAACCAAACAAGTCGCATTGGCCTGAGTCACGTAGCTGAGATTCGCACGAAACCAAGGTGACCCGGTTCGAAACACAAATGTATCGCGTCAGAAGTTGAGGAGAGGATATACATAATAATATATAGTATAATATATATATAAAGTATATATACTATATATACCTAGTATATATGGATCATATATAAGTATAATATAGGTATCAGTAGGGTAATGTATAATGAGTATAATTAGATAATACGTATATAAATATATATTATAATAATATATAGTATGTGTTTCAGTATATTATATAATAATATATATTAAATATATAATATATATATATTAATTAAATATATGAGTTATATATAATATATAAAAGATAATAGTGAGGGGAGTAGGGATAATGATAGTAGATATATAATAATTATATTATAATACTATATATATATATATAAGTATAATCATATAGTATATAGGCTATATAGGTATTAGTAATAGTATGTTAAGTATTATAATTCTTGAGATCTACCTACACACGTGTTATCATTAACTGCGTAATACTTATAAAAAGGAAAGGAGTCAGCATTGAAACACCTAAACTAAACGGGACTCGCGTTAGCATAAGCAATGAAAGCTAATAACACGTTACGGACGTCACGTTGCAGCGGCAAATGAAACCTTAACCTTTACGAGATCACGTTGCATATCAATAATTAAAATGCTAACCTAGATGTTTGCATTACCGGTTGAGCAGGAAATAGAGGAGGAACCTTAGGTACAAAAAGTTTAGCATATAATAATATATATAATATATATACATATATATATCATATATATAATATATTGATATAATATATATAATAATGGTTATATATATATATATAGTATTATATATATATATTTAGTATATTATATATTAATAAGTGATTATATATGAAAGAATGTCTATTCGTCCAAATATTTGCAATTAAATTCGTTTATACAAAAATAATAGACATCCTAAATATTCAAATTGCAAATAATAACCTAAACAAATCGTAAATTAAGATACTAATAATTTGATGTCCAAAAGTCGATGTGACGTAACAATTAAGAATAATTCTTCCTAAAATTTGGAAAAACAGTTGTTAACCCTTTTGTAATTAGTAATAAATATATAATAGTAGAATTAACTTACTAAATGTTTATTCCTTAATTATATAGTGGGGGAAGATATTTTATAGGTATTAGTATATTATTATATATATTATATATATAATATATATATATATATGATATAGCAAAGGAAATAATAAATATGGTATAGTATATTATAGTATATTATACTATATTATATAGTAGAATATATAATATATATAATATAGTTTTATATTAGGTATCTTTTTACCACGATAAGATATTTATTGTAAAGTTTATATATTATATTATCTATTAAAAAGGTTAAATATATATTTGTAAGCAATAGTTCCAGGTAAATAATAAAATATATGTATTGGCAACTGGCATGAAGGGCCTAATATATTGATTCATGTAGATATGAGCATATCGGGAATGTCAGTGGAGATATACAGACATTGGAGAAAAAGGTGATTTGAAATGCTAATTTATTTATTCATAATTAATATATAGCTTTACTTAATTTTATTTAACTTATTTACTCTAAAATGGATTTGATTAGGTTAGGTTAATAAGTGTGTGTTTAGATAAAGGCTTTAGTTATCATAATATATATATATTTTTCCAAGTATACATTTTCTGGAAAGGAAGTAAAAAATAGGTTTCTTCAACAAAAAAAAATAAGTGTCACTTTCATGCTTTTTCAGTCTTAGAAATTTGGGCTGAAGCCAGGCTCTTTAATTAGTTATTTACTCACTAAAAAGAAGCTTGAAAGCCGTTTCAAATGATACGAAACTAAATTCATAAAATATCTAATTGGGTTTTCTTCAGCAGTAACGGAAACTGAAGTAAGTTGATTTAGATCCATTTTAGAAAACCTTTTTGAATGATATTTTTTATTCTGGTCATCATGCAGGACAATCTTGCTGGAGATTCCAACGGTAGTTTCTCATACTGTATCTGTCGTATCTATTAATTTTTATCTAGTATCTTTATATCCTGGTGGAACTTTTCAACTGGTTCCTCATTGAAATCAGGAAAATCTGAAAATCTGTGCAACTTTTAAACAAATTTTCCTTCTCGGCTCTTTGGTCAATGATACGACTTCCAAATTGGTCTACGATATTAATCATTTTTATTGTGATTCGACAGAGTGATAGGGAGGGCTTGTTTTGCCTTTACAGTTGATCTGATTTGAAAATATTACCAAAGTTTTTAAAATGGGCTAGCATTTTTTTTTATCAATTCTTCCCAATTGTCTGCTAGGTAGGGTTACCCTATGAAGTACTTCAGAACTAAATCATAGTTGCACCAGGCATATCATTCATAACGTTTGTAAAATCGAATCACTGAGTTTATGAATTTTATGATTATCATCAAAAAATTTTAGTTTTTTAATATTCGGTCTAATGAACACTCTGCAAATGTATTTGAAGCAATCGACATCTTTGTCCAAGGCATTAACAATTTGGTTCATCTGTTCAAGGTTGATACATAGTGATAAGAGAATTATTATATCTCCATCAACAAATGATTATTTAATGATGGTCGTTGAACTTACGGGCATGCTTACCCCTTGAAGGCCATTTCCATTTTTTCCAATGAATTTAATTTGCCAAAACTATCCCACAAGCAGATGAAACAATAGTGCTTCGCATATCATATACCCAGTTTGCTACCTAGGAAACAAGTTCATTATTTTTATATCAAACAAAGGGTCACCGTTTATGATAGCAGGGCTTCTACAAAACCAATCTAACATTTTCTATTCTTCTTTAAGTTTGTTGAGCTATAGGACAAGTTTGCTAAGTTGGTTTGGTGGCTTCTTTTAAGAGCAAGGCCCTATATAAGATGATGGTGGGATTTAAAAATCCATATATTTTGAACGATGTATTATTTAACAAAGGTAATAACAGTTGCCAGTTGCCGAGATCCTCTCTCTCTCTCTCTCTCTCTCTCTCTCTCTCTCTCTCTCTCTCTCTCTCTCTCTCTCTCTCTCTCTCTCTCTCTCTCTCTCTACTCCTCTCTCTCTCCTCAACTGATGTCCTCATACTTTGAGTTAGTCTGTCTCAGTTTTACCTCCACGTCTTTTGGGCGGGTCCTTTCGTTCTGAGTTTTCGTCTCTGATTTTTTGCTTCTCGTTATTGCTTAGTCGACTGTTTACCTCCCCAGCTGAGATTCTAGACATTTTCATTGCGAGACCTGTTTTCAAGGATTAGTTTCGGAGAGAAGTAGTAATTCTGAGATTAAATGAGTTTTAGTGATTGTTATGTCGCTGGAGTATCTCGACAAAGGCGGACTTTATACTGTTATTTCATTCGGCGACCAAAGCGAAAAACTTTTGGCTTGTGCGTCATAGTTTTAGCATTATAGCTCTTCCGAAACCATAAATTTAATTTTTTACACAAATAATTTATAATAGACATACTACATTGCTAAACACGGAGTGACGGAAAGTATGTCAATAATATTTATACAAAGATACTAAAGCTAATCATCGATTCAAAGTGTAAGGCAATTTGGATGCTGCATTCGCTTACATTGCGCGCACAACACAGTACAAAACATTTAACTGGAGGTCAAAATAATAAGAAATAAAATACATAAAAGTAAAAAGTTTGCTTTCAAATGGCCAAGCATAGTATTTGTTAATTCTGCTCTGAAGACGATAAAGTAACACATACAAACTTGACATGCACAAATAGTATAAAGAATATTCAAATACAAGCATATCTGTTTTACCATTCCAAAGATCGTAAACATACCAAGAACGAAATATATGGAAATAATATAAAAATACATAAATGTTTTGTGTACATTGTTTAAAATTATTATATATCGTCACATAAGTTGTGCTCTTGGTTAGAATGTCATTTGACTTCTTGGATTTTCAATAATTTCTTCTCTGTTTGGGCAGCTGAATGTTCCGATTGAATAGTGTTTTTGAACAACCAACGAAAAAGTGTCCAGTCGTACAAGGGAGCTGTCTGTGATGTTCTGGATTCGATCAATAACATGTTGTGCATGTTTCTTAAAATTTTCGTGGACACTATGTAGAGCGAAGATTGCCTCAAAATCTAGTCCTTTTTATAGGATAAATTTTTGTAAATATTATATGGCAAACATTGTCGAATCGGTGAATTCAAGGGAAGGTAGATTATAAGGAGTTTCTATTGTTTTCTTGATTACCGCGATCTCAACGCGTAGCGTAAACATTTGTTCAAACGCTTCGTGGGTATTAAGAGATAACATTGCTGTGGACATTATGTGCAGTGCGCGAAATTGCCTGAAATCTAGTTTTCTTTTATTTTAGCTGGTAAATTTTCTTGATAAAGAGGGAAATGTTATCAAAATTGTGGGATGGGCACATGACACCACGTTTAGAATTTCCTCCTGTAAAGTGCGAGAATATTCAAGTGCAGATAATAACGTATATAAATCTTAACGATTTTTGTGGTATCCCATATAAACATAGAGAGATCTCGATCGCTATTCATGAAGAAAAGATCTTAAAAGAGAAATAAGAAGTCTGTATAGCATAATGGGTTGGGCTTAGAGGTCGCACGAGTCATTTTTTTTAGGCGGGGTGATCTGAGAAAGTATTAAAGTCATGTTTTTTGCCGTTTTCATTTTTCATATTTTATATTTTAAAAAAATTTGGGTAAATATTAATTATAGTGATTGAAAAAAAGTCTTAAGAGGACGAGTACAAAATTGTTTTTTTTAACTTCGATCGACCGTTTTCTGTTTTCTTCCAAATGGTTCTCTTGTTTCTTCTGACAAACAAAAAAATTAAAATCAATCATTCGGTAATAAAATAAAGGCCTTTCTTCATTTCTATTGTAGTGCTTCTTTTTAGGTTATGAATAATAAAGGAAGCTTTTTGTAATATTTTCTCCATTTCTTATCAAAATTTAATATCACTTATGCGTAAAAGCGGTCTCTCCCAAAAAGTGATTAATTACATCTTCGTTTTATACATTTTTGTTTTGTGCGATAATAAACTATCATCTGAAGGATTACAATACGTTGAATAATAGTATTAAAGTATTTTTGGGCTTTGAAAACTGTCATTTATCATATTCCACAATAAAGAAATGCTGAAAAGCTTAATGAAAGTCATTAGCTTTCTTACGTTGATATCGAAAAATCGTATGGTCTTGAAATAAGAATAAAAAGTACAATTTTCTGAATTTGCTCTTTTGTACTATTCTGACGATCAATTAATTATTATAGTTATTGTTACTAATTATAGTAATGTAATTAAAATTCGATATACTAATTGAATAATATTTAAATATCCTGTTAATATTTTTAGTAATATAATATATAATATACACAGGAATGCATTTATTAAAAAAGAAAAAAAAAAAGAAAAAAAGAATCTATTGTTCTCTAAACCTTTAAAAAGGAAAATAAAAAATCGAATTAGTGTTAAAAATAGCTACATCAGATTTTGACATAATGAATGACCGATGCTCAGGAAAATAAAACTAAATAATGTATTAAAAGAAATGTGAAGACGTTGGTGAATGAATATGCAAAAATGAAATATATTACATTATTTAGGCTGTGAATGGAGAGTTTCCAACCGACTGCATCATATACTTTTATAACAATCCAATTTAAAAACAGTGATACATTTTCCTATGGAATATATTTTCAGTGAGTAATGCAATCAAATATATTACATGCATTATAACGCTTTTATTTTGTTGATCAATATTAAACCGTTATTAATATGTTAAGATTACTTATATTATATTACCCTTTATATCAACCCGTAATATGGTATGCTTGAATTAAAGATACTGCTTAGTATGGTGCGTTTTATTTTCTGCGCTAGTAAATGTTTTGTGTTGGTCGATAAAATAAAAGTTTTAGTGCTTGAAACGTTTTAGAAAGTAGATTAATTATGCGGAAGAGCTATATAGATTATGCGAGTTAAACCAAAGATTTTTAATCCCTACCTTTCTTTACTTCACTTCCTCTCTCCTGACTTTGTGGTCCTTTTCCTCTCAGAATTATAGAAAACGGTATTCTGTTACGGCTCGTTAGGGAGAGGGGAGAGGATCTCATTTTTCTCCAACGGACTAGGTGGAGTCTGTGTTGAGGAAGACCAGAATCAGTTTAGGTATAAAGAAAGATATTAGTAAAAAAATGGAGTAATCAACTAATGTGAATATAACCAGTTAAAATTTGATAAATCTTTAAAAAAATATGAAAGTTGAGATCTAAGATTAGGGATTAATTGTGGTCTCGGGGTAATAATCCCTGAAAGATGTTGTCATATTGGATATAAATCGAGATATATATGGCTTTATTGTCCTAAATATGTTACTAAAGTACAACAGAAAAACAAAACACCAACTAACGGAAATATTCAAGACAGATAAACTAAAATAAATTATTACCTTTATTAATATAAACCTCACCAAAGGAAATATTCAAATATATACGTAATTAAAACAATCAACGAGGATATTTAAAAATAGATTTAGCAATATTTTAAAGCATAGAAAGTTTGTTTACATTAGGCGAGTAAATTCAACAAGTAAACGTAGGCGAGTAAGATGCCGAGTACATTACGACATTCAACTCGTTCAGAGCAGTTTAAAAGATACTTTTTAAAAACGAGTAAAGAGTCAACGCAGCCACTCTTTGCAGAAATGGCCTAGGAAATTTTTAATAAAAAATCTCTACATTCTACCTTTATTATTATTATTATTATTATTATTATTATTATTATTATTATTATTATTATTATTATTATTATTATTATTATTATTATTATTATTATTATTATTATTATTATTTTTATTTTTATTATTATATATATATATATATATATATATATATATATATATATATATATATATATATATATATATATATATATATATATATATATATATATATATATATATATATATATATATATGATAATATATATATATATATATATATATATATATATATATATATATATATATATATATATATATATATATATATATATATATATATATATATATATATATATATATATATGTGATGATGATAATAATGTGTGTGTGTGTAGGTGTAGATTGTAGGTGTAGGTGTGGGTGT
>JABUQX010027427.1:17500-32500 GCA_015478945.1 Trachelipus rathkii | reverse complement strand
TAATCTTAAACGTACAAAACCGTTACTACGGGTTACTTCAGTCGTCAATGGCACAACTATGCACGAACAACATCTCCCTTATATCCTCCCCCGCTAAATCTAAACCCCCACCTCAATTTTCCACGTCGTTCAGAGAAAGACGGGAGTGAAGAGGCTAAGAGCATAGAACAGCGTAGAGAAGGACAACCAGGACTCTTAAATATAAACTACAATATAAAAAATTTTTTTTAGTTATTAGATATTTACAAATTATTTAATTTCTGTGCCTTAGGCAGGGACGAAAGACGAACAGCAGATTCTTTCTCTTCGTTGAACTCCTGCATCAATAGTACAGAAGCCTTTTGCTCCATCACCCAGCGTAAGCCTGTACGCAGTACAACCTTAACGCTGGGATCCAGAGCAGACTCATAGTCAATGGATACATTGGAAATGACAAATACAAGAAGGATGTGGAGGACACAAAGGCACAGACTGGGATTAACTTGGTGGATAATTTGACTGAGGAGGAGGAATATAAGGACCACTATGTTCCTGTACATTCCTTGGAGGAAAATAATTACTCTGTTGGAAATAATTTGATGGAAAAGACGTTTGTACGGGGACTGGTTGACATAAGCGTGAACTCGGGGTGAATAGTTCTGCGGGAGATTCATCAGGACCAGTATGAAATTGAGAAGAGAGATCATTAATCTGGATCCATCGATTATGGTAATACGAAAGAAAGGTCATTAAGGGTCTTTTTATTGAAATATCTGATATGAGGGGTGACTCTACGTACTCCGCCTCTATTATGCTTTTCTGATGGAAATCCAATATGTCGTTTCCCTCGGACGATGTTCTTCTCCGGCCATTGGTACTTGTTGAGGTAAGGATACAGGATCATCAAGGGGATATATATTTTGCATTATGACCCCGTTCATGGAGGATACGCTTTTGGTAACGGCGTGTAAATCTTGTAGATGGCGATCATATATATAACTTTAGTGTTTTGCCCCGATCCTGCATCCTTTTTCAAACCATCTTGTCAGGGACCATATGACTATGGTCTTACATTGGGTGTCTATGGGCCGAGACCATTGGTAGGCAAGAAAACTTCAAGAGACACTTCAGACGTAACCACAGGCATCATGAGAAGTTGACTAGTCCGGGTACTCTGGGAACCGACAGAGATTTTTACTTCGGCTATCCATTCTGAAAAGTACAATATATTCGGCAGTAATCGAGTCATGATAGAATTTTATGATAAAAAATAAAAATGCACAAATATATATTCTATGCTAAGGTATTAATTTCAACAGTCAGTCAGGAGACAAAATGAATCAGAGTAAACTAACTCATTTCCTCTCTCTCACTTTTCTCAGAGTGGACCCACAATGTTAAGGTCCCACTATAACTCTGAGAAACTGACTAACTATTTAAAACAAAAAGAAAGGGAAACAAGGACTAAATTCCAATATAGAATTTAAAATTTTACTTTAGAAGAGTTGGACAAAAGATGTATTTCAGTGGTTGTCAAAATAACTTATTTAGCGTATTGCGATGATCTCCTTTCCACATAGTAAAGAAGAAAGGATCATCAATAATACTTAATTCATTGAAAACCCCTGTACCTCTGCAACCTATGAAACTTTACTTAAAATCATGGCATATTATATTTTTGTAAAATAAAAACAATATGAGGAAGTCTTTTTCCTTATTCTTTTTATTTTATTTTTAACCATAATTACTCTATCCACTGGGTCCTATGATTTATAAGATGAAGATTCCGCACATCCAGCTATAGGCATCTGATTGGACAATGGCGAAATTTCTCTCATCAGGAACCAGGAAAATCTGTAAAATAGTGTTTAAAGCTCCGCCACTCCACAACCTGTCATGAAACATGACAAGCTCGTTGGAGCGGAGGGACCGAGATATATATATATATACATGTACATATATATATATACACATATACCTAATATATATATATATATATATATATATATATTATATATATATATTATATATATATATATTATATATATTATATATATAATATATTATATATAATATATAATATATATATATATATTAATATATATATATATATATATATATATATATATATATATAATATATTAATATCAGAGCAGTGTTTTCAATGAATCTATATACCATAAGTATATTTTTGTATAAAAATTTCTATTTATACGGTATAATATACACTGTATAAACGCTTTTTGATTTTATTTTGGGTAATGCAATCACACAAGACTTTCTTATATAGTTTGTAAATTTTTAAATTAGTCTGTACTCATACACGAAGAATACATACACACAATAGATCACTTAGGCAAGAACATTTTCTCTAGGAGGGATATTCGTCTCATAATTTGAAATTTTTGACGATCAGACATACTAGTAAGCATTCATCCAAGACCACTTCCATATAGGAAAATGTTTATAGTTTTAAATATAAATAGTTAAGAAGGAAGTATATGAAGAGATTAAGAAAGATAGAGAGAAAACTTATCTGGTTCTTAGTTTGAGATAAGTCATTTTGCTCATTATTTTAGCTTTTCTTCAATCAGTAGGTGAACAACAGAACTTATATTAAATTGCAGGATGATTTTTAAATCAAAATGAAAACAACAGAACTTATAATATCTCTGGATTTATTTATTTCATCTCAGGGAAAGATCAATTGTCAATTTATAATACAGAGGAGGTTATAAAAGACTGGTACGTCTCCTGTGACGGACATATTCTATGGGAGTAGACATTACATTCGGGAAATTGGGAACCCATTCCTCTACTTCTAGTACTGGGAGGAATAGGCAATTGCATTTCCTCCAAGATTTCATCATCTATATGGACCAAAGTCAAATTACTATTATCCAAATGGACGTTAGTGGGATCACCAATTACCTCTCCCACTATTTGAAAAGGGAGAATTCTAGTCTCCGAGACAGGTGAAGAAACCATTTCAGCCGACGGGGACATATTGAAAGAATTACTATTTGGCGGGCTGAAACCATAAAATTCAGTCTTTTGAGAGCTGGAAGAACTATCTAGGGTAAAAAGGTTTGACCCATCGACCGGCAAATCACCCACAACATTTCTCTCTGACAGATCCATAAGGTCATCAGAAGAGACTGAGGGGGAATAGTTAGGTCTATCCATAAAAAAGGACGGGGGATCCGTTAAATTCAACCCAGATGTTTCCAGATTAGTACTTTCCAACTGCTGTGCTTGTGAAACTATAAGATCTTCATTATTATTAGTTAACCTTACAGGAGAAAGGATAGAGGGGTATTTAAATTTACTAGGGTATTCATGAGAATACATATCAATATAATCTAAAACAGGGGTAAGTATCTCGTCATGGTTGACCTCCAGGGTACTACCATGGCTCTTAGGAGAACTAGTAGGAATATTTATTAAATCTGTCTCGGATAAACTAGAATCGGAATCTATCTCAGGTAAACTAGAATGGTTAGAATTAGATTCGTCGAAGAATGGATAGGTGAAATAGGAATTACGAGAGGAGGGAGCAAAAATTTAACCTCTTTGTGACCTGAAGATTTTAAGGACTTTGAAGACAACCGAGGAACTAACTCCTCCATACTAATGTTAAAGTTTTCCCTTTGATCCCAAGAAGTGGGCTCTATTACAGGAGTTAAATTGGGCAGTTGAATATAGTCACTTAAAGAGATAGGATTAAAAGTTAAGAATCCCTCAAAATCAGCTTCCTCCTCCAGGGAATCATCGATATTAGTGAACAAGGAGGTATCAGCGATGGACTCTGACTCATAAGAATTAGCTGAATCAGTCTCAGACTCAAGATCGCTGGATTCAGGAGGATTTTCATCATCCCCATCCAACAAACTCTCCTCGTCCGAGAAAAATGCATCACTAATTTCTTTATTTCGAGTCAGGTATTTTCGCAAATAACCCGGAATCTCAATCCATTCCCTTAAGTGTGAAAAATGGACTTTTTGAGTTCTACTGGGGGGATTAGTATTCCTTTGGATGACATATGCCACCCTATTCGGGTTCACGTCAACAACGGTAAAGGGCCCTTCCCACTTATGATGAAATTTAAGAGCAGTGCTTGGCCCAGTTCGTATTACTTTACGAGCTACTTTTTGACCGACCTTGAAAGGTTTAAAGTTGACACTGCCCTCTTTCCAATATTGGGGAAAAGTATGCACTGGAGTATGGGATTTTTGTAATAAATAATCCGAAGGGGACATGTCCAATGCACTATGATAAGTATTATTATAAATTAATATGGAGGAAGACAATTCTTCATCCCAAGTAGCGGGTTGTTCCAGAACTAAACATTTCAGTAGTTGAATTAAACTCCGGTTAAATCGCTCTGAGACACCGTTACTCGAGGGATGAAGGGGAGATATTCTCACATGTTTAATGTTGTGTTTTTGTAACACCTGTTGGAATACCTGGGAAGTAAATTCAGTTCCATTATCAGTTAATATACGATTTGGAACTTTAGGAAGGAAAGGGAGAACTTGGTGTTCCAGTTTCCGAGAGATACGGTCAAGCTGGACTTGTCGGCAATGGGGACTACAGACACCCATTTAGAATAATGATCAATAAAGATCATGCAGTATTTATTTCCCTTAAAAGTTTTAGGGAATTGAATCAAATCCATGGCACATAAATCGAAGGGATAGTTGGCCAAGATTTTCAACATGGGTGGAGTTATATTGGAAGAAAAGTTTTTCTGCATCTGGCAAACAGGGCAACACCGCACTACATCTGAAATTACCTGGTTGACCCTAGGATGCCAAAAATGCTTATATACTAACTGAAGCAGCTTGTTCCGACCTATATGGGCACAGGATACATGGGCCCAAAACTATATGCATTAGTAAGTCCAAAGAAATCGCATATAACAGATCCCCAGACGTAGTTCTGTAATACAAAATGTCATTTTCCAAGACCATTTGTTTAGAATGACTTTTGTATGGTTTGGGTACTTGTTGCCAATTTATATTGTTAACATTTTTCTTAAAGCCCTTCAATAAGTATCGAAGAGTACGATCATTATTTTGGTCGTATATGACATCTGTATCGTTAATATTAGTATTAACTACCGATATGTTTTTCACCTGTATGGTGGAAGACTTCAAATTGGACCGGGTACAAGTTGAAATGCCCTCGGCTACCACAGTCAATTTTTTTCCTTGAAGATGAATCAGTTGCTTCCGGGACATGTCAGGTAATAGGTGGTTATCCCTCAGAGCACAAGTACCAAGTATCAATGGGTTATCTACCATGTATTCCTGTGGAACTATAAAGAAGGCTGAAGGATGAGTTTCAAAACCCATGTTAAACCTCAGGATTAGGTTTACATAATGAACAATGGGAATCCTTTCTTTGTTTCCGAAACCACTAATAGCCTTCACTCCTATGTCTTGGGAATTTAAAAGCTCTTTGGACTTCCCTAGTAGAGGGACAATCTCGGAACTTATTAAATTTACTCCCACCCCACTATCTACAAGGCAATCATAAATGGGAGCATCATGATCATCCAACTTGACACAGACGACCAATGGGTCTATATCAGCCTGACACAAGTTAATGGCGACGACCATGTCCTCACTAGCATAGGAACAAAGGGGATACGAAACTTTATTCATGTGATTCTTTCCATCATGTTTAAAAAAGATCATCAAGGTTTTTCGCAGAGTCATTCACAATGTCCTTTTCCACAGAGTGACTCAAATCTGCGGGGACTATTCGTTTAACTGTTTTCCCTGGTGAGATTCAGCAAACCCCCCTTTGCACCGACCCTCATAATGAGATACATTGCAGTACTCGCAAGGATCCAAAAATATGCGTTGGGGAAGCGGCTTCTCAGTTGGTTTAGCCATTATTACATTTTCTGGGGCTTCAGGGAGATAAGATGATCTCGAATATACCTTCTTTACAGCTCCTTGAAGGTATTCTTTAGGCGGAGTTCGATCAGGATTACTGGATCTGGGAGGGGTGCGTTGAGTACACCTCATTCCCGCGTGAGGACCTCTACAAAAGGGGCATACTACTTTTCTGTTATTTACGGGAGATGATGGAGGGGAATTCCTAGCTCGACATTCGGTATTTAGATGGCCGGTTTTCTTGCAGTAGCTACAGACTCCAAGGTACTTATAGCAATCCTGCATTTCGTGTCCTCTCTTCTCACAGTAATCACAGAGGAGATTCCTTCGATCCTCAGATCCGGACCGAACATTTCGAGTTACGCTGCGAGTATTAGTAGCCCTGGAACGGTCCTCGTTCCGGGGTGAACTACGAACCGTGTTATGGGAAGAACGACTGTAGCTATTTCTTTCCGGAGGACTACGTTGACTGACATTGGTAGGGCGATGGTTAATTTTTACTGATGACTTAGTTTTCCGTTGTTCGACTTTTTTCCGTAGAACATCAGTCCATCCAGGAAGGGTAGTATTGATTTGTACTACTGACTCCAATGATTCGTTTAGATCAACCTCCCGGTCAGCTCGGGAATAATTGGATGGGTCGATCTCAAGAGGTGTTGATTGGGACATGGAATTTGGAAAAGCAGTATTCTCACTGTCCAAAGAGTCTGCAAAATTCACAATATTCTCCCAAGAAGCTCTACTATAACCGATCCAACTCCATCATTTATATATATTGACGACCGAATTGTTTTCAATAAATCGGAGGCAACACACAAAGGAAAGCTATTCTCAGGGAATCATTGATCTCTCAATGAATCGTATCCAGGGATATGCTTGACTAGCGCAGGCGTTCAACCGAAGGGCAAACATTTTAATGCTCTCATTGGGGTATCGGTGAGCAGCATGATACTTCTGTATCCTATATTCTTTCTTCTTACGTTCCTCATCTCTATACCAACATACTAGATTATCCCGTACAGAGAAGTATTCACGGTTATCTTTTATTATTTCTCGGTATATGTGAAGAAATTTGCCTTCTAGCTGTCATCCTAGCAGTCTCAACCATTGGTGATGGGCATTGGGATAATGAAGGCTGCAGTAAGCCTCAAAATCAGCCAAGTAGACTAAGAGAATCTTGTTCTGATTCATATTTAAATTTTCCAGGTCCACAACCTTAAGTTTTTGAGAGTTCTTGAGCAACTGTGTAAGGAGTCACAATGGCCTCCTCCAGGCATTGTCAAGTCTCTGTTTCATTGTGGCCCTATGAATACATAGGAAGGTCATTTGGATCGGGATTCGGACGTTTCAATTGTTGCGTATGTTGTATGTCACTGTGGGAAAACAACCAGATACGACTAGGGTCAATAACATTCTGGTGTTCCGGGATAATGACTTTACGGGAAGTTTGTTCTTCAGGTTTTGGGGTGTGTAGCAACCTATTAATATTTCTCGAGAAGAAGTCCAGATTCTCCTCTATTTATGGGGACAAAGATTCTCTTATTGCCTCTAACATGTCGGATTTCTCAAGGAGACTTAGTTGGTAAAGTTAATTTACCTGGGGTGTGCGATAGGGAATGGTGATGATAGAAAGATTGGGATTAGGCAGAAAGTTTAGGGTTAGGAAAGAAGTATTAGGATTGAATTAAAGGTTAGGGATTAGGAATAAAGGTTAGGATTCAGGGAAATAAGGTTAGGGTTAGGAAGGAAAATGATTTTTGGGAGTTCTCCAACATAAAATCGGTGGATTATTGAGGAAAGGTTTGGATCCGTGGTTGTTGAAAATTGGGAAACTAAGGAAGGTTATACTCACGATCATAGAAAGAAGTGGTATTTTAGCATTGCAATTTGAGGTGACAATGGTCAGGGGTATTTACTTGACCTCGAGCGGGGGGAACGTTCTGTGTATCAACCTGAACAGATTTCAACATTATTCTTCTTGGGTCCATTGCTTTTTAAGTTTAATAAGCAAGGCATCCATTTCAGACTGATTAAAAGGTTTGTCAGAGTTGGAAACCATTTTTACGTCAGAGTTGGAACCCAAGGGTGTGTCAGAGTTGGTGACTTCTACCCTATTTTTATTTCATCATTCACTCCTACATTTGCATTTCTAATTGATGTTTATATTTGATCATCACGCAGGACGTGTTCTGGATCTAGAGCAACAGCTGCAAGAGATGGATCAAAGTCCAAATTCTCTTGGCTATCAGAAGCTGTGCTTGTTTCCAATATTGAGTCCAGAATTTCTTCAGAACATTAAGAAAATTGTAAATCTAGTCGAAATAAAAGAAGAATTTAAGTTTGGAGGGTCTACTACTCTAACTAACTCTCTCAAATCTGTCCAATGTAAGTACAAAATAAGAAGAAGATTTCTTTGAAGAGAACTGAAGAGAATCGATGAATTTTCAAATAAATAGTTGATGATGTGAGCGAGAGTGCACTATATCCTAGTGCAGCAAGCGCGAGAGGAACTCAAGACAAGAGTCCCTGTTTCGGGCTGCTCAACCTTAATTTTATTTATGTTGCAGGAGAGAAGCGAACGCTGGGGATCCGAACACTCGTTACCCGACTGAAGGTGCCTCTCTCCTCTTATTCTCGGTAGTAGCTCGAAGGTCGATGAGATTGAATAATTCGGAGGTCAAAAAATATAATAAGAAGTAGATAGTATTAAGTGATGTTCGATAGATGTGGTTTGAATGTCTAGTAAGCACAGGCAACCAACTGACACCATCAGCGGTGTTACGGAGCAGGTTAGGCTTTTTCCGTAACGGAGGGAGATTGTCTCCGGACTCCGTTGGCCTGCTTACTTGTGTGACTATTCAAGGAGGATTGTGAGTTTCTTTAAATTAAATACGCAATTGTGATATAATTTTCAGGTCTTACCCCAAAGGAAGGGTTAACTTAAATTGTTTCCGGATCTATCTATCAATGGTGTCTAGAGCAGATATTTTTGGCCGTAGTGAAGAATATATATTCAATCATAAGGCAATAGAGATCAAATCTTAGGATATTGAACACACTATAAAAAAGTTTATGTTTACTTTAATTTCTCAACATCTATACATTGGGGAAGGTTGTGAAAGATAAAGATAACCACAATCCACTCCCAACCAAAACTATAATAAAGTTATTAAGAATTGATTATATGATATATATTTAATTAGATTAATCATGGAATTATTACTTAAAAATCCCATGTTATATATGATTATGTACATAGTATCAGGATTCAGATTTCAAGAGTGGAAACCAACACAGATTCCAAAATTATTTCG
Source organism: Trachelipus rathkii (assembly GCA_015478945.1). NCBI lineage: Eukaryota > Metazoa > Arthropoda > Malacostraca > Isopoda > Trachelipodidae > Trachelipus > Trachelipus rathkii. Next base: position 23,301 of record JABUQX010027427.1, on the reverse strand, counting down.
TGCAAATGAAGTAAGGGAGAAATAGAAATTCTGACTCAATTATGACAAATATACTATACTTAACTGAGGATTTTGGGATAAAACAAAAGAGCTGAATTCAAACAGAAATGAACCCAAAACTGAAACTTTGAAACCATGAGATTGAAACCATTAAATGCAAATCAGGATTGAAAATTTAACAGAACTTGAACGCTGTCAAATAAATAATACGGGTTTACTACATCTTTGACCACACTTATTCTTCATTATAGCCAGCTATAGCTTCCATATAATTTACGATTATTTTAATGGACTCACCTTTAGATTTCCAAAAGAGGGGCTTGTTTCATTTGGTCAATTATTTGGCGGTTCAATAGTAGTGGGTAAAACTGCAATAATACCGTTTAGTTTACTACTCTTTTCCAGCACATAACATTTAATAAGAATCGAAAATAGATTCTGCAATTTATCTGACTCAAACCTGGAAAATCTGAGATAATCTAACTTCCAGCTTCAAAGTAATTTGGTCTATTATTGAGATTGGTTGTTACAAATATGTTATGTACTTCTTTAAGATTAACTTTTCTTTACAAATGTTTTACGATTATAATATTTCAACAGACATCAGCATAATTATATCAACAACTAAAAAAGAGAACATAATTATAATATCGATAATTTTATAAGTTTTGGTAATAACTGAATCAATAATATAAGAATATAATACACTCATCGTCCAGGCTGGAGCGTAGTGGTCCAGACTGGTCAATGAGAAATCTTAAAGCTTACAAAAACGTTACTACGGGTTACTTTCAGTCGTCGAAGGCACACATATGCACGAAAAACGATCTCCCTTTATATATATATATATATATATATAATATATTTATAAATTAAATATAATTATATTAATTTTTATTTTTATTTTATTTTAATTTATTCAATATAAATATGACATACTTCTATTATTTAAAACATATATATATATATAATAATATATATATATATTATATCACACCTCAACAGGCATAGCCCTATTCTAGGGGGGGAACTTCTCTAAGTAATTTCTACCTAGGATCCAGACCAAGGATCGAAACCCGGCCCCGCCATATGACTTATTGTCTACCGGATTGAAGCCCACTGATATATATATTATATATATATATAATATTAATATATATGTATAATATTATATATATATATATTATATCTATTATATTATTATATTAATATATATCCGTAAAACGGGGTAATTCGCGTCCCATGTGGGCTATTCGGACCACGTGGCGGCATTCGGCTCCAGTGGCTCAAGCATAGCCTATACGCATGTTAGATATATCTTTAAAGATGTTAAAATAAATGTATTTTTATGTCTTAGGTATTAATTTTTATGAAACCTTTAATTTAAGTCCATTATATTTTGTGATTTTTTTTTCTTTTTCTGAGGAGGAAGGAGTTAATAAGATAAAGTGTAAGTATTTGCTAAGAATCATACAGGTCAAAATAATTGTACTACATTTTTGGTACCAAGATATAGTACTTAAAAATAGTTCAAAACCTTAATGCAAATCGTTTGGGAGTCATTCAGGCAAGAGATAAATATGTTTTATTTAAAACTTTGTAACAAGGGGCAATTCGGTCCAGGTTTTAAAATTTGCGAGGGGCAATTCGGTCCGCATTGAAATCTTCATTAAATTAAATTTTTTTATACTCTTTTACAGAAAGATGTCTGAAATATAATGTTTAAAATAAATTTTTTACACTTTTTGTATGAATCAGTAGGTAAAGTTTTTCCACATAGGCCTAATTAACTTGTAAAAATTTTTTTCAGCAAGATGGTTCACACTTACGCAAAAGTAACACAAGCAGAAGGATACCAAAGGATTCTCTGCTGATGATGTTGCCAGACCCTTAAGCAGTTTTCGTTCTTGCATTGGTTCTTACGAAACGTAATATGCTTAAAACGCTCGAGTTTGCATTTGTTTTTGGGCAAACAGCGTTTGGGCGTTCGCTTTCTGTCAAAACAGGCGCAACATCGTAAAAGACAACGCTCACAAACGTAAAGAATTTCCTAATCTGTGTAATATAAAATAAAAAAGAATTTTGCAACCTTACAGAATTTTTTACATAACAGTTCGTTTTTACAGCGCAAAATCCTAAAAAAAACGCTCACCAAACGTAAAGAAATTCCTTAATTCTGTGTAATATAAATAGCAACCTTACAGAATATAGGAAATTCCTTACGTTTGGTGAGCATTTTTTTTACGATTTTTGCGTTGTTGACAAAACGGTTCAATATAGAACATTTTATTAATTTTCAAACCCAATTTCTTAAAATAATATTGTAATACCATTATGTTTAAAAAAGAGACCTAAAACACTTACAGCCTTTGCGTTCATTTTTGTCAAACAGGTTTTGCATTCATTTTTGTCAAACATCGCAAATCGTAAGAAAACGCTCACCAAACGTACAAGAATTTCCCTTAATTCGTTATGAATACAGAATAAAAAAGAACTAGCAACCTTACAGAAATTAAACGAAATTCCTTACGTTTAGGCAGCCTTTTTTTACGATTTTGCAGTATGACAAAAAACGAAACGCAAAACTCGAAAATATTTATTACAGTTTTTGTACCCAAGTCATTGAGTTTACCTTTAATACCATTGCTGATTATCAGGAAAACTGTCTCCTTCATACTTTCAGATCAAATAAAACACTTTTATGAGGATTCTTAGGGATGTGAAAATTTGAAGTGGACCGAATTGCCCCGCCCCAAAAATCGTGGGGCACATTCGGTCCACGTTTTTACTTATCGCTTCTAACATTATTCCTTATATTATATATACCAATTTACAATTATTACTAATTCTTACTCCCAAAGGATAACATTAAAAAAAAAAAAAAAAAAAAATTTTTTTAGAATAATAAAAAAATTAGTCCACTGACTTCCGCTCCACTAGAAAACCTGTATTTGCTCCGAATTGCTCCGATCGGACGGTAATATCTATATCTATATATATTATATATTATATATTAATATTATAATATATATATATATATATATATAGTATATAATATATTTACTTTATATTAATATATATATAATAATATATTATATATATATATATCATATATATATAGCTCACCTGAGAACCGTGTTGTAAAGAGTACATATTCACAGGTTCTAATATCTCCAACTTTTATTTCCTTTTCAGATAGGTAAGCGCAATTTAATGGCAATATATTTAAAAAATTAGATACAAGAAAAATGATCTGGAAAATTTTAATTATAATGAAGCAACAAATCATCAAGGATAAACTGTGTTGAGAATAATTTTTAAATATTTTTATACTCCTTTACACTAACTGCATTTATACTAGTATTGCATTAACACTCAAATTTACATCATTGCAATAAATGATGAGAATCTACGTCAAGTAATCCACTCTTTAAACTTAAGTTCTTTACAATTTATTCTGACATTTTCATTTATTTATTCGTTTTGGCCAGCATTAACTATTATAAAATGACCTTGGTCAACATTAAAATACTAAAACATGCTCTGATTAATATTTCTGAATTGATAGTAATAGTAATTAATATTATTAAATAGTTATTTTAAATAAAATAGCGCTCCAATAGAAACTAAAAATCACACCTAAACCCAATAATAAAACCCACCTGTTATATATTGCGAATATGTAATTTTGAAAAAAAATATCAGGATTAATAATAAATAGAATTAATAACATATACGTATATATATGTGGCGGAGAATACAGCAGCAGGGTAGAAAGTGTCCCAGATACTGCGGTAGAGTCAGTGTACCCTATAATTCTACAGCTATATTCTCCTTATATTGTAAAATTGAAGATTATTTTTATTTCAGAATTAGACTAATATGAATCAAAAGTATTATTTCATTATCGCATATATAAGAGGAAAAAGTAAGAAGTGAGAATGGAAATTGATAAATTACCTCGCAGCAGAAGGAAGACAACAACGATCAAGATGTATCTTCTTTACACAAAATGCGAGGTAAATTAGGCGTATCTAATAATGCCTAACGTAGGTTACAACTGCCGCGTTGACTCTGCTTGAATGTTTGGTGCCTGGATGTACGGTGTGTGGCTAGTTCTAACTTTAATTAGTGATACTTTATTTTTAAATAGGTTCAAGAAGAAGCTCGGTACAGATGATAGACAGAAGGGATAGAAAGAAAAAAATATGCTGTTATGTTCTTTAATTATAACATAATTTGATTTAACTTTAATAATTTAATTTCTTAAATCCTTATTCTATTTACATTATTTACAGAAGAAGCATGTGAGAACCCATGGGGTACACAATACTTCAAATATTTACAATAATAATAATATTAAACATCTATGTTCTATGTGTGGATTCCTTATGTCTGGTTCAAGACTTGACTGTGGGGGTAAGTTATTCCCTTTCATACAAATCTTTCATACAATTACAAATACTGTGTTAGAAAATATATAATATACAAATTAATATAACTTAACTTTAATTTTTAGAGTTTATAATCATAATATTTAGTTCATTACTTCTTTTTATTTCAGTTCTGTTACAGATGGTAGTACTGCGAAGTTTATTATTTAACAGTTTGGGCTTCAGGGTTTAACAATTTGCCATTTGTTAGGGATGTAGCTGGCCGGACTACATCAACTTCAAAAATGGACTAATTTAAAATCAAGATGATCAAGACAGAAACCGGAGCCTGAAGTGAACTCCAAATTTGAAATCCAACTCTAAAACCCAACTCTGAAACCCTACAATTAATAATGAAAATTAAGTTTCACTGTTTATCATTATTAATTGAATAGTTCTTTTAATTATCATTATATTAACATTTTTAACATAGGATTTTAACTTGCTCACCCTTGAAATACAACGAGGGGCTTTATTTCTTTTCAGTTTCTTTTTCTTTTTCCAATTGAATGAAGCTGTTTTTTTTTTTTTTTTTTTTTTTTTTTTTTTTTTTTAATTAATTACCACATTTTTCTTTATTTTCTTTTTTTTAAGCTGTGACCCTTATTACGCACTGCACTATACTGTAACACAATGTTTACTTTTTATAATTTACAATTACGATTTAATTTTGTCCACAACACTATTTCATAAACACAATATACTAAAATAAATAAGTGGAAAAATAAACATCACTCACCTGTGGAGTGATGTCAAAGATCATTCATCCATCAATCAATATTCAGACTAAGTGGGCTGTGGTTTTGTAAATTATGATCAGCAGCAATAACAAAAATATAAACTTCAAATGTGTAAAAATTCAACAGTCAACATTTAATTTCAAAAATATAGAATCATTTATCTGCGACTATGTTTACGGGAAAGATTTAATCATTAACAACAACTGCTCAAATTTCAAAGATTTATCATAAATAAAGATAAATGACGACGTTTAAATAATTTATAAAATAATATAAATAAATAAATACACTTCATTTACAAAAATGGTTCGTTATATCTGTGAGACAGGTATAACTCTTTGTATAAAATTATAAAAACAACATCTTAAAACTAAGGTGTGATAGGCTCCCTTATATCCTCCCCCACTAAGTCTAAACCCCCGCCTAACTTTCGACAAAGTCTGAGTTAAGTAAGTGGGAATTCAGACCAGCGGAGAGGACAGAAGAGATGTTGTTCGCTTGAACCAAGGAATTTCGGTATTTGAAAATATTTATTCATCTAAAATAAGATAATAACATTTCTCTATTAATATATAATGGCCGGTAAGTAACCAAATTAAATTTCATTTCATAATTTTTTTCATTACTT
>JABUQX010027427.1:0-12500 GCA_015478945.1 Trachelipus rathkii | reverse complement strand
CGCATAGGCGCAACAATTTTTAAAAAGGCGGACTAAACAAAGGCCCACAGCCAATTCTCTGCGCCTATAGTCGCGCCTATGAACAGGAACAAAGCATCTTTTTTACCCTTAAAAGTTAGAACTTAGAAGCGTGGCAAACTTGTATTATTTCTAAAAACAGTGTAAACTTATATATATATATATATATATATAATATATATATATATATATATATATATATATATATATATATATATATATATATAATATATATTATATATATATTATATATATATATATATATATATATATATATATATATATATATATATATATATACAGTGATGGGCACGGTACATGAAAATTGCTTGGGCGATACCGGTACATCGATACTTGTAAATTCTCTTGGGCGATACCGATACTCGGTACTTTGAAAAACGTTTGGGCGATACCGGTACTCGGTATTGTATCGCCGACTACATCGATACATCGGTACATTTGAAGACAAACAAAAAATGATAAATAGTTTTTCGAGAAATAGTTATACACATAATAGATTCTAGGGATGTACCGATAGTATCGGTATCGGTATCGGTAGTATCGGCCATTTTTGATGGTATCGTATCGGTTAAAATGGCCGATACTTTTTACTTTTTGGGTGAAAAAAATTATGAGAAACTTTAGATTCAAAATAAATCTAGTTCGATATAGATTAGCTAGTACAAAGTTATGTTTTTTTCCCTCGATTTCCTTTTTAACTGAGATTTTCAGCGTTTCTCCAACTTGGTCTTTAGTTTGCAGGGCCACCAATTTGTATAAGCCATTATTATATTATACAGATTTATTTTCTTTTTTTGCTTTTGTCAAAAGTATTTTTTTTTTTTTTTTTTTTGTACGCAATTTCGTGAGAGCGTGTGAGGGCGTGAGTGTTTTTAAACTTTCTGGATTATTCATATTTTACTTTAGATATTTGCTGTAAATAGGGTTTTATCGTTTTAAAATTTAGGTTTTAGAGTACGAATAAATTTTCCTCTTTTCTCCTTTGGTTTTTTGTCTATTTGTTTCTGTCTGTTTTTTTTTTTTTTTTTTTTCTTCTTTTTTTTGATTGCGTTTGTGCGTGTGCGTGTGCCAAACCGTGTCGCGTTGTGCGTTGTGCGGTGCGTGTGCGTGTGCAGTGCGATAGCAGATTTGCACAGGCGGGGCTTTCTTTTTTTGACTTTACCAACATTAATGGCTTGCACTCTAACTCTGCATCCATGGAAATACTACCTTTCTAACTCTAAACCTAATTTTATGCTCTTGTCTGAGACCCAGATGGCTAGGAATTCATCCTTCAACTCGTTTAATATATCCAAACTATAACTTATTTATAATTTCCGTTTAAAAGGGTGGAGTATGTGCCTATGTTAAATATAAACATTCCTATAACACGTCTCGAGAATCTCGTCTCGAATCTCCTAACTTCGATGTCTGTGGCTTAAAATCTTTCTTCCCTCTACTACAATAATCTTGTGCTTCTGCTTATGTTCTCCTAACAGAAACATAATTTTCATGCCTGTTTTGATTACCTTATACTTCTCACGAGAACTTGTTATATTTTCTCATCCAAATACTGAAGTCCTCTATTTAGGGGATTTCAATGTAACACAAAACTTTGAATTGTTGGGTTTCCTCTCTTCGATTTAGTTGGAGGAAGTCGAATACATTTAGTATCTCAACGATCTGGAGCAACCAGAATAAATAACCTACACACATTCCGGATTCGTCTCAACCGATTCTTGAACCACACTTGACCTATGTTTCACCACTAGTCCTTCTCTCTATAAAATGCACCACCTTCGCTCCTATCGGCAAATCTGACCACAACATTATATCACTTAATTTTAATACTTTCTCTCCAACATCTCCATCCTGCCTATGCGGTTTTTCTCGGGCACTTGCATCGGGCGATTGAGGGGCAGTTTGCGTTAGCTTCTACGCTAACATAATTGAAGTGACCTGCTTTGACCTCTTAAGACGCTTGCAATTCTGCCGATGAAAGTGGGAACTGTAATTGTTAATGGGATTGAGCAGGTTCATTCCTTCTTGGACTAAATCTTTTTTTCTTCTCAAAATCCATGGCTTGATTGTGCTTGTTCTCTGGCCATTCAGGCTAGAGACAATGCTTATCGGGTTGTGGAAAAATTCTCGTTCTCTACACTCTTGCCAATTTCATTCAGCTAGAAATCGTTGCAGGATTACTCTTCGACGAAGCAAAGCGACTTCATTTACATTAAACGAAAATGGGCTGACCTCCTTGGTTCTCCTACGACAAATCTCTTCTGGGCTCTCTTGCCAAAAACATCACTAACAACTTCTGTAAATCAAATCCTTTCCTCCTCTTATTAGCTCTGATGATTCTGTTGTTAATACTCCAACTGAAAAAGCCAATCATCTCTTTGGCCCCCTATTTTCCTCTAATTCAAACCTTAGACGATTCTGGTATTCCTCTCCCTCCTCCTTCTCCTCTCATGTCCTATGCCTTTACCTGTCATTTCTTTTGATCGGGTGCATGAGCTCCTGAAATTTATGAACGTTAGGAAGGCGTGTGGCCCGGATGGCATTCCTCTCCCAGTTTTGGAGAAAGTGTGCTTCCGTGCTGACCCCACCCCTCGTTCAACTATATTCTCTATGCCTCAATACTAGCACTTTCCCTCAAAGTGTTGGAAGCGCGCATATGTCCAACCTATCCGAAAAAAGGATGCTGCTCTTATCCTTCTAACTATTGCCCTATAGCTATCACTTGTATTCTTTCTAAGATCTTTGAAAACCCTTCTCAACTCTCACTTCTTTAGATATCTGGAATCTCTTTCCGCTTCTTTCTGATTTACCAGTACGGTTTTCGCGTGCTCGAGATCTACTGGGCGATGTTATACTTCCTATTAACAGATTTAGGTTTCCGCCCTTAGGAAAACTTACGGGGAAAGACTTGTTCGGTGGCGCTTGAACATATATTAAAGCATTGACCTGTATGCACGCGTCACTGCTCTCCAAGCTCCCCTCCTTTTCGGGTTTCCTTCTTCTCTTTGTTAACTTATGTCTAAGCTTTCTTTCAAATCGCTCAATGTCGGCTGTTTTTGATGGGGCCGACTATCTTCTTTTTCTGTCAATAGTGGTTGTTCCTCAGTGGTTCTGTTATCTCTACGTTTATTCCTGCTTTCATCAGATGATCTTCTCACCTGCCACATCTAACTCTATCCAACTCATATGTCGATGACTTTGACCCTCATTCTTCAACTCAAATCAATTCTGCTTCCTTTTTTACTTCTAGAATTGCCTCTCGTCTTAATCTTTCCGATTCTATTCTCGCTGATCTGGATAGAATTCCCGGGTGGGGTCGTCTCTACCTTGTGAAATTCAACTCTTTAAAAACCCAACTTCTTCAAATATCAGTTTCAAAGACACTTATCTTTTCTATCTCCTTCGACGGTTCTCTCGTCTCTCCTGTTGACAATATTAAACATCCTTGGCCTTAACATAAACAAAAAAAATGTTTTTTGAAAAACCTCAAATCACAGTGTTGCTAGGGCGCCTCAAAGAAACTGGGAGTTCTGTTTAGACGTGCAAAGACTTTTTTTCCTCTTCCTCAGTTACTCCACCTATTACAAAGGTCTCATCCCGCCCTTGTATGAAGTTACTGCTCTCATATCTGTGGGGGGCGGGGGGCTCTGGTTTCCGGCTTTTGGAATAGGGTCGAGTCAAAGGCCCCAAAAGACTTATAAACTGTCCTGTACTTTCTAGTTCACTGACCTTTATATTTGCGGCGCGATGTTGGTGCTTTATCCCTTTTCTTTTAAAGGTACTACAGAAGCAAGTGCTAGAGGGGACTATCCACTCGCGTGCCACCACCATTAAGACGCCCTACGTAGCACAAGGGGTGCATTGTCGGCACATGAGTTTTTGTGTTGGTTGTTAGTAACTCCAGACTGGTTCACTGCGGTGCTTCTTTCTTTCCTGCCACATGTTCTGTGGAATTCTCTTCCATCATCTGTGTTTCCTACTCAATTTAATTTCCCTCACTTAAAGCCTGCGTCTGTGCTCATCTGCGTAATTTGCGTTAGCATGAATTTTTGAGGCGTTCAACACCCACCCCTTGAATAGGGTTCTGCCCGTGAGCGGCAGTGACATTGAACTGAAAAAATAAATAAATAAAAGGTTCTAATAAGGAATTCCTTAACTAGCTGAAACCCAACAAGAATGGCACCTCCGGGTGAACAACTTCTAGAATGCATTAAAATAGCATAACCGAGGAACTTGCTCGCTTGACAAAAAAAGAAAAAAAAGAAAAAAGAAACAGAGAAGTGAACACCTTATCTTGCAACCCCGGCAACAGCACTGAATAGTGACGAATGGTGGCTTTCAGCAAAATAACCTACTGAAAGATTTGAGGATTTTAGTAGTTAGACTTTTGATAAGTTCATGGCACGAAATTGATTGACATCTCATCACCTTCAAAGGAATCACACCAGGGAACCCCATCATCAATAAAACTGAAGAGACAGTCATCAAGGAACAAAAGAAAATTCAAATTTGCAGTCTGTGAAATGAGGAGATGAGGCTCTACGAAAACATGAGATGCTGCCTAAAGAAGAGAATCCTTTCATGCGGTGGCATGAAAAATGGGCCAAGGTTTTCGTAATTACAGCACCTCCTTCATTCAGTCTGAGGAGAAGCGTATTTATAGTGTGAAGGTTAGGTAGTGAATGAAACACCCCAAAAGGAACAGTCTCTCTTTCAGATACTAGTGAAAGCTTAATGTTTTTTGCATCACAATTTGTGAATTTTTGAATATGAGTATTGAATGATATCGTCAGTAAAGGAGTTATTTTTATTATGTCATGTTTGAGTAATAGCGTATTTTTTTATTTTAACTTTTCGGCTGATTAATTGAGGTCTCTTCTTTCATTATTTTTATTCTTTATATTGTAGCTAGTTAAAAGAATCTTCTTGTAAATTGTAATCATGTTAAAACATAAAAGCTAGTAGCTAAACTTTGTTAATACTTACTTGAAAATGGAAATGGAATATTTTTTTAATAAACACAAACATAAAAAAGTTATTAATATTATATTTGCAATTATTATTCCTTAAAGGTACTATTTTAATTTATAAAATAAATATACTTGGGCACAACGCAAAATATGAAAATATAAATGCCAAGTATTGTTTGTACAGGGAATGCAATCTTGAGTTGCCTAGCAGTGCACAAATGTTCTATCTTATTACTGTGTATTTATTATATTAATTAAAGTATCGGTATCGGTATCGGTATCGGTATCGGCACCCAAAAAAAATAGAGTATCGGTATCGGTATCGGCCTCTTTTCTGGTATCGGTACATCCCTAATAGATTCTATTACTGTTGATATAGTTTTTATGTCGATTCGGTGCTTCTTCATCTGTAACTTTAAAATTGTATAAAAATTAAAGTTAAACAAAAGTAAAAATTTTGAAATTTGCATAGAAGCGAAAATTTAAAATTGTTGTCACAGTGAGCAAGTTCAAAAAATTTCCCAGAAGTTATTAATTCGGACTTACACCAGTTTGTTGCATTAATTTTTTTGAAATGTTCTTGGGAATCTTTTGGAACTAATGAATCACTTTCAGTGTTATATTTACTCATTGTTAAAGTTAATTTGAAAAATAAAACTTCTAAAAATATTAAATAAAAATTACCAACAAATTGAATGCCTAGCTTCTTCAATCAACTTGCAATAAGAGACTGCGAGTCTGAAGTCCGAACGGCATAAATTTTGAATGTACGATTGCAGGAATAAACATATTGGAATACGTTTCACTTAAATGATATAAGCTGCGTTTCCAGAAGCCCGAGTGCAGCCCGTGTGCAAAATCGACTCGGAAACGCTTCGAATTGGAAAAACCAATTACATTAACCAATCATGAGAACAGGAAATTGAGTCCTGGAAACGGGCCGAGCGCGCCGCGTCGGATCAGCTGACAATTGTAAGCAATACTCTTATACTTATATGTATCTATTTTATGAAATGATACGATATATTTAGTATCCTTAATATAAAAGTTAACTAAAATATTAAAAAAACTTTTGGCAAGCCATTTTCGACACATGTTTTGTAAAGAAGAAAAATTTGATTGTAAACAAAAGTATCCTTCCGCAGCCCGCCCGTTACTAATTCCCGAAATCGAGGATTTAACAACGGGCGCCTGACTGTGACGTTTACATGACGTAGAAGTGCGCAAACGGGCTCTGGAAACGATGCATGTGCGCCTGTGTGCCCGCCCGGGCTGCAGTTCCGGGTTTCTGGAAATACATATATATTTAAAGAGAGAGATTAGAAACAATATATATATATATATATATATAATATATATATATATATATAAATATATATATATATATATATATTATATATATATATATATATATTATTATATATATATATATATATATATATATATATTACAGTTGTCACCACCCACTCACGGGCAGAGCCCTATTCAAAGGAGGGGGTGTTACACGCCTCAGTAAGTCAACCAACTAAATAGCAAGATTACGCAGATGAAGGCACAGATTTGCAGGCTTATAATAGTTGAGGGAGATTAAATTCAGCAGGAAAACATCTAGAAAGATGATAAGAAGAATTCCACAGAACAGATGTGGCAGGAAAAAAGGAAGCAAGCACCGCAACGAACTAGCCTGGAGTTACACAACATCAACACAAAAAAGCTCATGTACCTAGATCATGCACACTCCTAGTTGGGCTAACGAGAGAAGCGACTAAAGAGTGGAGGTACGCTAAGTGATAAGCTCCTCTCGAGCACTGAAGCGGCTTGTACGAAGTAATTATTGGAGCTGAGGTACCTATTAGAAAGAATAAAGTACACAACATTCGCGTCGCAGAGATAGAGGGTCAAGGAGATACATGGAAAGTACAAAACTAGTTAATATAAGCCTATTTTGGCCTTTTTTTGACTCGACCCTATCCAAAAGCCGGGTGAAACCCAAGATCCCCCCCAGATATGAGAGCGCTAGTACTCCATAACTAAGGGCGGTAATTGAGGCCTTTGTATAGATGGAGCTAACTGGAAAAGAGAAAAAAAAGTGCTCGCAGTCTAAACAGAAACTCCAAGTTTCTTTGGGCACCGCATAGGCAACGGTATGTGATGTGAGGTTTCCAAGATAATTTTTTGTTTTATGTTAAAGGCCAAGGTATGTGGACTATATTGTCAACAGGAGAGGCGAAAGAACAGTCGAAAGAGATAGAAAAGTTAGAAGGTGTACTTTTAAAGCAGGTGGGAGATGTAGAGAAGTTGAGTTTTAAAGAATTGGAATTTCAACAAGGTTCAGGACTAACCCCCACCCGGAATTCTATCAGATCAGCGAGAATAGAAATTGGAAAGATTAGACGAGAGGCAATTCTAGAAGTAAAAGAAGGAGCAGAATTAGAAAACGAGTTGAAAGACTGATGAAGGTTGAGTCATCGGACAATAGATATGAATAGATCTAGTTCAATGTAAAGGCATGGTGAGATAAGAATTTCATTAAAAGAAAAAAGTAGGAATATAAGTAGGAGATAAGACAGAACCCTGAGAACACCACTATTGACAGTAAGAAGAAGATTAGGTCGCCCATCAACAACAGCCATGATATTGACCGATTGAAAGAAAGAACTAGAAACATAAGCTAAGCAAAGAGGACAGATGGGAAACCCAAAGGATGTGGATATTGTGATTTGAAAGCTAAGATGACATCTGTGTCTCATACCAGTCAAAAGCTTTGGTGATTTATTAAGTCAAGCGCCATCACTGCAGTCTCCCGTAGTTCATAAGGGCGCGAAAAACCATACAAATCAGTAAGAATAGCGAAAGTATATCTACAGTAGACTCGAGCGCCGAAAGCCGTACTGGCGTTCGGAAAGAAAAGTGAATATTATAATAATATAATAATATATAATAATATTATTTGATATATATATATAGTATATAGTATATTTATAGATATATAATATATATATAGTTATATATAATAATATAAATATAATAATAATATATATATATATAATTATAGATATATTAATGATTACTAAAAATAAATGTACCTGAATTAATAGTTTAGTAACCGAATTTTTTCGTTCGGTACACAAAAAAAACAAGTGGGCGATACCGATACATCGGTACTTTAGCAACAGTGTTGGCGATACCGATACCGGTACAAAATGTATCGCCCGATACAAGTACCCGGTACATGTATCGCGGTTACGCCCATCTTGTATATATATATATATTATATATATAGATATAATATTAAATATATTATAAATAATATATATTATAATATATATAATTATAAGTATATTTTAAATATACGAGCAGTTTTAGTATAGTTATATTTCAAATATATCTATAGTATATGCACATATTTAAAATGTGTGTGATATAATGAATAAAGTAAGATATATATATATATATAAATACAATGTAATATATATGGTATACTAATTTATATATATATATATAATATATTATATTATTATATATATATATATAGTATATATAATAAATATAATATAATTATATATATTATAATATATATATATATATATTATATTTATAATATATAAGGACTGGAGTTCAGTAGTCTCTTAAACTTTTAAACAAATAAAATTGGCGGCAGACTATGGCTCTGAAAAGATGTTGTCGAATTCTCAGCGCTTCGTGCTGAACTCCTGGGGGAAAACATGGACCTCAAGGACATGGAGGAGGAAGAGGACCAAAACAACTTATTACTTACTTAGGTTTTTAATACAAAAATTAATAAAATGTTTTTAACTCACGTGATTAAAGAATGCAGTTTTATGATCGCTTACTATAGCGAATTTAGAAACGTAGGCTATAATTTAGCACAGCCCCACCGGCCGGTTGTTAAAGTCGCTAGGCCCGCAAACATTGCGCATAGGCACAAAGGCGAATAATTCGCTGAGTGACAAAAATAATAGGCGCCACTATGATCCGAGCGAGGCATACTGCTAGTAGGTGCATAGGCGAAGCGCACTCAAAAAAAATAAATATAGGCAGCCAAGCTCAAATAATTGATATAATATAAGTAGTTATATATATATTATTATTATTCATATATATATATATATAATTTATATTATTATATATATATTATATGTTATATATAGTATTATATATATTATATATAGTATAATATATATATATAATATATATTATATATATATATATATATATGACAAAGTCTATTGATTTGACCTTTTTCTACTTGGTAGCTCGTTACTTCGAAAAAATCAATAGTACAAGGACATTATAGACATTAAAGGAATATATAAGAGACTAGTATATAAGCCAACATGGGCATATACGCAGAACTGTCCCAGTCAACCCACTAACCAAACATGTCTCATGCAAATCCACAAGACACGGGCCATAGGGAACTGTGTCAAATGTGTGTAGACTAAGCATAAGTCGCTTGACCCAATTGGCTTAGTCAAAACTAATGAGATAATATATATAAATAGTATAATAATATTATATATATATATATATATATATATATAATAATATACTATATATATATATATATACGGATAATATATAATATAATATATGAATTTATATATATTATATATATATATATTATTATATATAGATATATATATATATGATACCCAAACCATCCACATGCAATTTATAACTAAGGTTATGGTCACAACCTGCCATCTAACATTAATAACTGCTATAACTAAAAAACCCGCCAATTTGGCTTCGTTAATATATTATATGATACCCAACCCATCCATAAAAGGAATCTAAACCCTTTCTTAAATTGCAATTCTGAACAACTCAAACAATATCTCTCCTCTGGCAGACCATATACAAAATTTTAAACAAACCTATTTACTAAATGTCATGCCTTTCTTAATATCAAGATGGCATGCTTTCTTCCTTAATTTTCTTTTGAGGTCCCCCTGGTCACCTGTCCAATGTTCTACTATTGAATATAATATTTATTTGATCTTCTGTAATTGCAATAGAGTAAATATTTTGTTAGACTTGTATCATGTCCCCTCTGAGAGGAATCGCCTTTTACAGAAAAACTATTCCTATTATCTCTTTCAGCCTTCTCCTCATAGACCTCTTACCCTTGCAAACCCAGAATCATCCTTGGTTGCTCTACGTTGCACTCTCTCTAGCATATCTAAAGTCTTTCTTTCAATAAGGGGCCCAAACTTGTGCACCAATACTCTATTACTGGCCTACCATAGCTATTATACAGTTTACTTATTACGTTCCGTTTTCTCTGTAAAACAAACATTGCCGATTTATTATGAATCCCAGCAATTTTTTTGGTATTTTTATCTTATGATAAGCTTTTTTTATTTCTAGCATTCCCAAACACTGATTAGCTACTTTCAAATTTAGTGGCTATATTAATGCGACACTTATAATCTTTTTCTATAGTCCATCAAGATGATCAAGCCAATCCCTTCGATATCTATTAGAACTTATGTACGTAACTCTAAGTGTGTGTGATATGAACCTTTATCCACTTATAGTTTGACTGATTTAAAATTCTCATATATTAACCAACTATACTGCCCATTCCCAAGAAGTTTTATCAGATCCATTTGTGTAATTTAATGCATCTTTCACTACTTACGCTTAACTAGAGGTGTCACCCGTTTAATAAGAAGTATATACTGTCAACTATAGAAACCTGCATTTAGTAGTCCCTGGTCTAATATCATATAATATATATATGAGGAACATAGTGCTCGCCAGAACACTGACCTTGATGTAGACATCGCATCTCTTCACTATTTCCCACAATGAATTATTATAGTTAGCCTTAATTAAGTATCGACATATACATATTAAGTATTTCATATCGATCGATACAGCCACGGCTTTTTAATGCCAAGCCAATGTACATAACGTCACACCATTATACCATCCATTTGCATTATACTTTGTTAACATCAGCCTGATTGTGGAGATACCTTAATCAAAAGCTTACTATAGTTATTAAGTTATAGCCAATGATACAACTTGGATTTCCTCAGATCTGAGACAGTAGCAGTAACTGGTAATTCCATAAATTCAAAAGGTTTATCTGACATGACCACCATTATTCTGACACCCGTGTGGGCTGGGAGTCATTACTAATACTCTTTGTATGACTTTAACATAAAGTATGTTATCAATCTTTATAGATTCGCTGTTCTGAGTAACTTGGTTCCAGAAATCCTTTTTTGTACACGCAGAGATGTTAAGCATAAACTGCCATGATAAAATTTCAACACAAATCTATCCGTTACTACGGCTTTATATTAATAAATAGTGACACACATAAGCTATATTTCCAAGGTAACATCTAGGTAACCTCACCAAATGTAGTATTGATCGTCGTTAAAATCAATAAATCTAGTGCCTATGTCCATATGCTATACTTACCTCTTTCGAGAATTCTACTCCATATATTCTCCATGCAGGTCCTGCTAGCTATATAACACTGGGATCAATATAGAGTCTAATAAACGTTTAATATCTTTTGCTGTCATAATTCAAATATCTAGGTAAGGTCATAATTTGTTAAACATGCATACAAATACTAAATTAGTCTCCAAACTAATTATCTTAATCCTTTTCCTCAGTAAACACTGAAGCATTAATTAAGAGCATTGAAAATGTTGACCAATTCCTTAATATCTGAACTCACTAAATTTCATCAATTTTAATTGAACCAATTGTCCTATTTCTTACTTTAAATTAATGAAGACTAAAAAAACATTCTTCAAAGTTTCTTTATAGCATATTTCTTGCTAAATTATTTCTGCCGTTCTCTTTGCCTTTCTTATTGGCTGGTTAAGTTCGTTTACTATTTTTCATATAATTTTATAAATCAAATCTTCCATTAAATTGAAAATATTTTAAAAACATCTACGCTTTTCATTGATTTCATCTCTTATCTCTCTTTATCAAACAACAGGTTTATACTCTCGCCACCTTAATGGGTTTATCTTTAAAACATACTGACTGGATATTCATTAAAATTTGCTTAAAATGTCCCACATTGATAAACAGTTTTGCGTCTTTAAATATCTCTTATTCCCAGCAGTTTATACGTAAACAATGTCTCGTAATTTGGTAAAATACCATTCGGTAAAGTCGAAGATTCTCTTTCCTTATTAACTTGGCAATTTGGGCTCAAATATCACATTCAAATATTAAATCTAATATATTATTGGTCACTAAGACCTAAATTCTCCTCAACTCTAACCTCACCCACATCTTCATCGATTAGTTAAAATATTAAGTGTAACTAATAGTTGCATCGTGTCTTGTGGTTCATGGTACCAATCTGCTCAAAAGTTATTTAGTATACAATTTATAAGAATACTGAACTACTATGGTCCGTATTAGACAAGGAATCCCATTTGTAAATTGTCCAACCGGAATTGAAAAGAATCACATAAAAAAGAA